>JAULKO010315379.1:0-12349 GCA_032356045.1 Mediaster aequalis | reverse complement strand
TTTCGCCAGCAGACAAACGTGCCAACAACCCTGATCTGTGGCACATGGCCCGGGTTCCGGGGAGGGAGAGGGGAGGGGGGCTTTTCCGTTTCGATGTGTACGGGTACTCATTTGAAGTATTTTCAGATGTCTTGACGACGTGTGCACAACGTAAATTTAGCTTCACCCAGAACTTGTCTACCAAACGCTGGAAAGAGGGTGCGCGCGCAGAGATGAACAAAACAATATTTTGTTCAGGTCATACAAATCCAACGATCGCGTCCTCTCGTTTCCGTCATTTCATTCAATCAACAGGAAATTGATTTCTTTTTTCGCGGAAAGTTTCCTCATGAAACTAAGGATCCGCCTTCAGCTCTGGTTAATTGCGATTTTGGCAGCGCGCAGGCGGTGCTTGCAGGGCTCCGGACGAGAGAAGGACAGGTGGGCATGCACTCGGTAAGTCCAATCACAGTCAGATATCCGACAGATATTAGGAAGGGAATGGACCTCCTTTGTTCATAAACTGTAAGCCATTAAGCCCGCTTAACATATTGAGTTTCTTCCGTAAATTGGAAATGGTTTAGGGCTTGAGCCTAGCGGAAACAATAGCAAAGTGCTTTTTCCAAAACCAAATCAAACTTGAACTACATGTGTATGGCTTTCACACAAATGAGCAAAAAGCACTATTTTAGTATTCACATTGTGTTTTATACAGTCGTAAAAAAATATTGACAGATATTGAAACTTATGTTATGCAGCTTTCGATCTTTAAGACAATTACAAATATAAAGACTAATTTGGAAGAGGAATTTCAGAACAAATGGGTTGCTCGTTTTCTCTGCGTCAAGCAGTGGGCCAATTTCGCAGAAAGCTGCTAAACGAAACCTTGTCGCTCGCCAAATTTATCTGCTGAGCACGATATGTCTGAAAAACTGTCAAAAGCAGTAAACACGTTAATTTATAACCGCGAATTTTCATCTTTTACTTTCTAGTGAAACCTTACACGTGATTCTTTATCAACACGCTAATTGGTACCTGTTTTTATCATGACACCTAATTTCTAAAGATTATCGATTTTTATGGGAATATAAAATGTTTGTCGCATTTGGTGTAATTGTATTTTTGAATAATACAACCGAAGCAAAATATTATCAAGTAAGTAAAAACACCCGTCATTCCATTCTGGGGTCGCATATGGGTTGATGCAATCATAATACGGTGTTAAAAGCACAATTTCTTATCGTTGACAAGGGAAAGACTTCACACTTTTTAAATCTTAATTCCTCTACAGGAAAGGTCAGCGGAGTTCTCTGCGAGCAGAAACTGACAATATTATCATAATATTGACCATAATTGTGAGTGAAGCAAAATGGAAAACACAACGGTTGTGACCGCCGTACAAGGAACTTTGTACACAACTCTGGAATCTTCAACTATTGCACACGGTGACGAAGAGGATTTCTCGCCCATCCAACAGTTCAAAACGGCTGCCTATTGCACCATCGGCCTGTGTGGCGTAGCCGGCAATCTCTTGGCATGTGCCGCCTTCTGGTCCTTACAGTCGAGCATCAACCGCGTCAGTCTGCTCATCTTCACCCAGGCGCTGGCCGACCTGACGACCAGTGTGCTGCTCATTCTCTTCGGCGTGACTCAGATCTGGCGCCACCGGACGCCCACGAGCCCCTGGCTGTGCCGGTTCTGGTGGACGCAGTTCGTGTTGTTCTTCCTCACGGCCGTCTCCACCTTCAACCTGACGCTCATATCGCTGGAGCGCTACGCGGCCGTCGTGCACCCGCTCAAGTACGCCCGGTGGTTCACCCGGCGCAACGCCAAGCTCATCGTGGTCCTGGTCTGGCTGCTGGCCCCGGTCATGCAGTACGCGCACCCGACGTTCTGGATGACCGCTGCCGGCGAGTCCTGCAAAGAGGTGGCCCCGCTGAGCCGGTTCGTGCAGGCCTTGATCGGGGTTCTTCTCTACCTCTGGGAGTTCGTGATGCCGGTTTGTGTCATGAGTTTCTGCTACGTCTCCATCGTGAGAACCATCCGACGGCAGGACAGAGCTTGTCGGACGCCGTTGCAAGCGGGGACTGGAACAGCCAGGCCAACGAAGATGAGCGCCCGCAACAAGGACATCACCATAACCCTGCTCATCCTGTTCATCCTCTACTTCGTCTGCTGGGCGCCAAACCAGACCACCTTCGTCCAGTTCAACCTGGGCGGCCCGCTGGACTACGCGGGCGGCTGGTACCACTTCACCGTCCTGCTGGCTTTCCTCAACTGTTGCGTCAACCCGTTCGTGTATGCGTTCCGGTTGCGGCAGTTCCGCGAGCGAGTTCTGCTGATTCTGCGGTGCCAGTGGGCGTTGATGAAGAACGAGCGACATAATGCAACTGGAGCAAGCGTCCCAAGTCAGCAAGTAGTTCAGTCAGTGGCGTAGCTATCAAGATTGAGGTGATCAGGCTAGAGACCGACACATCATTACCTTCCCGTCTGTTTTCCAGATTACACGTGGGAAAAAAAACAAGACAATTTAGAACTCTTTATAACAGTAACTTCTCTCAACCATAACTTCCGTAAATATTTTATATAGTGGTGTCGGTTGTGCTTCAATGAGCACTGGGAGTCACTTGAGTAAATGCTGTTAATATTGCTCTTGTATTTTTTATCGTGTCGAGCTTTAGAAAATGTCCGTTTTAGCATGTCACTGTTATACATTATGTAGTTATAACATGTTGACCTTATAGCTATCAAGTCTCATTTCTTTTAATCTTAGGAAGTTTCCCTTCGCGTCTTGTAATTATGAAATATGAAATAATATATAAATATTGATAACACTTGTAATTGTATAATAACATAACTGAAAACTCACCACACATATCATTACAAAGCTTATTTGTGCACCAAGTCAAAAGGTTTATTTTAAACTTGTTTTATATGAACACTATTGCCTGCGCCTACTTTGTGTTTTTTTTTAATGAAAGCTTCTCATAGCACTTACACATTTTTGCCTTATGAATGAAAAACAGGGAAAACTCCATTTGCCTTTCTAATTTAAATTGAAAAGTTTCATTTGTACACATTTGATGCTGAAAAGAAGGATTTGGGGACAAAAACTTGCCCTCATTGTGATAGTTTTAGCTTACTTTTACTTCCATGATAGACACCAACGACATCTGGAGTACGGATGCGTTCGAAAACACGCGAACAACGCAAACGGTGCACAGCGTTCGCGAACGATATTCCATTGGATGCGCACAGAAAAAGGTCGTGAACGAACACAGCGCAACGTTTATATCGTGGCTCGTGTGGATGGAACACTCCCTTGGTGTTTGATCTCAGCCCAAATGCTTGTAAATATTCAGTGTGCAAACCTCATTGAAGTGTCTCGGAAATTCGTCCCATCGGCACATTTGAGCAATATTGCGAGGGAAACAAGACATCGTAATGATGTCGCCAGGCACTACAGAAGTAGTAGGCCCCTGAACAATTATACAAGCGGAGGATGGGGCTAAATTCCAATGTACACAGGAAAAACGAAACGGACTTTGCGGCCGACGTCTTTTTGCTAATGTACAATATTATTGTCTGTTGAAATGAATTAATTGGGGCAAGTCCCCACCGATATGCCATTCAGTGAGTAACTGTGTCTGGATGGTGCGACCGGGGGATCAGAAAACTGCAATATTTTGTACGCCGGTTTCATCAGATACAATCTTTATTCAATATAAAGACTCGTAACAATGATTTCCTGCCATACATGAGCACCGCCCCCATTCGTCTGTAGTTCTGGAGTAAGCAGCAACCACATGCTATCGTGGACTTGATTCGTAGACTTATTTATTTATTTATTTATTTATTTATTTCGTGTTATTTTACCAGGGTAGCCCCATCAGTTGTCAATGAACTGTTCTCCCTGGGGGCCCTGGGTTCTCCCTGGGTCTTGAGTCTGTTGTGTAATAAAAAATACAGTGAAGTCGGTGCTCTACGATGAATATCCGTAGCATTACAGGTTCGTTAGGTAATTAAACTGTATCATTATGTTGTACCCAATATTTGGCGTTTTTCTTGAGATATTGACATTTTCATAATGCAGTTATGGCGCTCCGTGTTCGTCACTCACGGTCGTGTTCGTGTCATGGCGGTCATGTCAAGTGTCAGTTCCGGCTCTGTAACAAAGTTTTTTGCACCACGATTGTACAGATGTCCGCAGATGTGCCGTTGGGAATGGGGCATGTACACGTACATGTTGAATTTTAGGCATGCACACGTCTACATTCACAATGGGCAGACAGATGAATTCTCACCAGTGATGGTCTCTGGGACAAACAATAATGAATATTCATGAGTTGCTGAACCGCCAAGGCAATCTGTACAACAACTGGACATCCACCAACGACCTCCAACGCGCCTGTAGACCTGTGGGGAAATGGCAAGGCCTGCCAACGCACCCTCGCAACCAGCAACGCCTGAAAATTGCCCACAACGGGTTGCAACGACCAACAACGCGTTGGTCTATTTTGATGTCACGCCTTTTTAACCATGTCTTCGTCATACTCGCACTTTTAAAAGCTGATGGCTTAACAAAAACCAAAAAAAAACAAGTGAGGGCATTGCAACGTAATCGGAAAGCGTCTCAGACGAGTAATTCCGACAGTCTGCGATCCCATACCGCTCTGTGATTACAAGCAAGGCCTCCGGGCGAAGAGGGCATAGTGTTTGTCCAACAACCTTGAAATTGAAAAGGCAGCCAGCTATGCGTGAGCGATAAGCCAAACAATAGTTGTACGGGCAGAGTCAACACCTTATTTGTTTTCCTTTCCTCAAGATCCGCAGACGTTCGAGAGACGGTTTATTTCACGCTTCGTCTGCCCCTCAAAGCCAGAAAGGTTGGCGGTTGTGGAGTTACTACCGTCTCCATCTCTTGATAGCTGTTTCCTGCTTTCGATTCTTCCTGCACGTTTAAGAGTTGTTTTTTAGATGAACGATTCCGCATTTTGAATATATTAACGATTTGAGTTAATGCCTTTTGTGAGGGAATATTTGCTGCTGTATTTCTTCACGTCATGGTAGCTGTTACAGTGCTTTCAAAGTCATTCATATCATTTGTATATTATACCACGCAACATTCAGTGAACCATACGTCTTTTGGGTCACAAACTGTACAAGTCATATTCAGCTGTAATCATTACATAAGAGACCATTATATATTTCTCTGTGCATTTTGTTTGTTCAGCTGGGGTGACCAGTCCATGACCTGTTTATGAAAAGATGCGCTTGGCAAACTGTACAAACACGTAATGAGGTAAAGACGAAAATATCCAATTACCACAAAGACCTACATTGGGCAGTCTTTGGCAACCCCGTGCGCCGAAAGCATTAGATTTGAATGGGGTTAATTTCAAAATTGTGGAACAATTAATCAACATCTTGTCCGGTCGGAGCCAAAAAAACACACAAATCCGGCCGTTTTCCAAGCGTTTTATGCGCTAAAATCCGCCGAAGTCAGACTGCAAAGTCAACACTGCCGGCCGGCATTCCTCCGTTGTTCCCACTCAAAAGTCACCTTATTGCATGCTCGTGGTCATGTAATAAATGGCGCATGATGAGCTCCTGTGTTCGAGACTTATTTACAATTATTATTGCACGTTCACATCTGGGTTTTAAACCTTCCTTTAAAAGGACGACAGTGGTAAAAAGCGTTGCGAAGTGGCTTTGAAATCGGCAACATTTCAGTTTGGTCTGTTGTAATAAGTCATTAATATATATCTGGTAAATGCTGATTGAATAAAAAATAATAACATAATAACATGGATTTATAATGCGCACATAATAATTTGTCTACCATGGTGGTGCTCAAGGTGGTACATTATTATTACCCCTGCTCATCAGGCCCTTAAAGCATTCCTTAGACCACCTCAGCTCCCTGGGGACTATACAACACGAATGCTGCTTCTCAGCGCAAAGGGCTAATTCAAACACAACAACCAACTCGGCCCTCAGATCTTGTGCTCAATGCGTCAGACCACTTGGCTACGGCACTGCAATTAAATGAACAGAATGAACAGTTTTGTTGGGATCAAATTATTGTCTGTATTATTCTGTATACATTTAAACTTGAAAGCTGCCTTATTCCAGAACCACATTTTAAGAATTCCCTCAAAGTACACCGTCTTTGTCAAGCTATAACTATGTCCAACTGTACGAGCATACACGTGATGTCTGGTTTCACACCGATTGTCAATTAATATTCTCTTTAATTAGTGCTGTATCCAACTCCAAAATGTATTCCCGATTTTGAAGGAGCCGCAGTGTTAATAAACATGCACCTCATAAAGGGGATTTAGACAATGAGGTTGAAAAAGAACTTGATACTTTTTGAATTTAGGCATTTTTCATAAAGAGGCATGCCTTCTTCTGATAATAGCGTCGTCCACCCTGACAACTGTAAACTACAAACTCCATTACGATAATGCACATTCATTTGTCATGGCAATTTTGAGTGGCCAACTAAAAACACGTCTCTCTGGCAAGCAAAGGTGTAGAGTCTATGCCATGAATTAAATAGATGTACCCTTTTAGAGGAAGTGACATGGCACATAAAAATTGATTCCATTTCCCCCGCTAATAAAAGGAAAAATGCTGACGTCGAGGGAAGGCGTTGGCGACTTTCGATCTGCGCCTGGCTTTGACGTTTTAGTCACATTCATGAATATTCATCAGTGAATAATTGTTCTTCCATTAGCAGATGGCGCGCGACAGGTGCACGGCTATTATTTTGTACAACGACAGGTGCATCGTGCACTAAGGAGCTTTGGATGTCACGATGTACTATCTGACTTTAAATGATCCTTGGCAATTTGTCCCTAAATGTCGACCTCTGGATGTTGTCACAACAAACCAAAGAATTGCCTCGGGACACCTTATCTTCGGAGATCTCGACTGTCAGAGGAAACAAAATGTCCGTCATTAATACTGTAGTTTCAGAATGAAGTCATCACGACGCTGCAGGATTTCAACATTCAACATCCGTCGGAAGAAATAAACCAGCCATTTTTTGGCGGCAGATTCTCCAGATGTCGGCTTTTCCAGGACATGTTATCGGGATGTAGATACTCAGGTTCAATGCTGTCGATATTCCAAAATGGCACCGACGTTTCCAGACATTACTGATTTGAGACAACAGAGGATCATTTAATTGTGCGTGATCAACTGAACATCGCCAGCATCTACAGCGGACAGAAATAAAGCATCTCCGCCAATCAGCAAAGATTAGACCAATCACAGAGCTGCAACACGGTGACGCAGCCTGTGGCATGCAAGATCTGATTGGGCCTCTTCGGCTATCACGTGGCTTCATAAATAATTATCGTTGCGCATGTGTAGTACATGAACGACTATCTTATACGCTCGGCAGCCCTGACAGCGCAAAAGATCCTCTGATTCCTTTAATTCCTCTCATCACCGCCACCAATCTGTCATCTAAGAGCACCGCGGCCACTTAAGGGAAATCTAACTTTGAAATAATGAATGAAGAGATATCCTTGTAGCGTAGATCAGTTTTGCATTCATAACGAAGATGGCATCTCATTCAAATGGGCCGACTAATCATTTATTCATTTCTCGTGAAGCATTTGCAAGAAGATAACATTACAATGAGCTTCATACTCCATGTTTGCTAATAAATTAGAATCTTTCAGGATCTGACAATTTATGTTAATATCTAGAAAGGGCTGAAATGAAGTAGTCCTCCATTTTCATTCCAGCACTGAAACGCATCAAGACAGCTTGTGTGCGCATGCGTGCTGACGCATCACGCCCGTCTTATCAAATCGTGCCTGTCCATGAAGCGTCTTCCAAATCACTGCCGCGGTTGGCATGGCAACGGGACCAATCGCTCCCCCGGATTCATCAGACAATACAAGTGTTTAAAGCATCGCGGAGATGGCTCATAGCTGCATCCTCGTGGGCAATTTATCTACGGAGTCCAAGATTCCATCGCTTGCACTTAATTTCCAGTTGAAGGTGCCCGCGAGAGCATCAGCTCGGGGCCGGCAGCCGAGTACAGATCGGCATGGGAGAGGTTTTGACTCCGACTTGGTGATTCTACCAGTCAAAGATCAGGATTAACCAAGGTCCAGAGCATCCTTACTTAAACACAAGCCCCTGCTGTGCACCCAGATGATTCCCAGACCAGACCAGGTACTTCGCATCTTAAGCCTTGTGACGGCGAGTTCGATGCACGGCGATACTTTGAGAGAATGCCTCGGTGTTTATATAGAGAGAAGTAGATCGTGGCGTCTCGGTCGTCACCCGTTCCGCTGATGGGTAGGTGATGCTTGCTTTCCGTCCAGATGCTCGCCTACCTGCATCTTGTGTTACTCTCTCATGTACTGACAATGGCCGGCAGCTTAAATGACATCTATTATCTGGAGGCGCTAGCACCGGTGAATTGCTCATCCGTATACTCCAGCGCCCTTGCCGGTGTTGCAGCCCGCCTCGCAGTGGGGGAAATCAACGCCGAGGCGGGAGTGTTGCCGACCGGCGTGACGCTTGCGCTACGCGTGAGGGAGACCCATTGCTCCGCGTCCAGGGAACTCTTATCCTTTGCCGAGTTGACCCAGGACGCGGGCCTGGACGCCATCCTAGGCCCGGTCCACTGGATGACGTGTGACCCGGGGGCTCGGATCGCCGAGGCCCTAGGCGTGCCCCTGGCCTCCTGGTCCTGCACCGACACGCGGCTCGACGACCACAACGCCTACCCGTCCTTCGTCCGGATGAGCGCGTCGGATGCCGCAGTTGCAGGTGTATTCCGCGCTCTCATGACGCACTTCAGGTGGAAATACGCCGCAATAATTGCCACGGACGAGCCGCAGTGGACGGTTCTGGCAACGGAGGTAGAATCCTCCTTGGAGGAGGGTGGTTTTGTGGTAAAACAGTTTCTAACTGTAAGTGACGGAGCGTCGGACGGGGAACTCCAGACTGTGTTGAAGAAAGTTTCGTCACCCGTGAAAGGTATTAGTCAACGTTGTTTGTACATTTCTGACACCCCACAAAGTTTATGTAGTGTGATGCGAAAAGAGGAATGTACGCAATTTGCATGATAAATGATGATATTATAGTATTAATTGTGTATGCCTTGTTCAGTTCCAAGAAGAGCAACTTATATTGCATTTTCCTGGTGATTCTGACATTAAAAGTCATTTCAAACTGCAACTTTCGAAATCTGAACTCGGTGTAACATCCAGTACAAAAAATAATATTGGTTTAGGTTTTTTAATTATTATCAATCCTTCAAAATTGGAAAATTGGACAGTATGACAACTTTTGGCTGACGCACTACATACGGCCCGTCAATTTTGGAACTATCTTCTATCTTCTTAAATATCTTTATTTTGTGTCACGTGATTGTATTTTGATTACTGCATTAAATGTATTTACAGCAAGTCGTGTCTTTTTATTTTTGGGGACAAGTGAAAATCAGTGCTCACCACTAAATGACCCGCATTGTAAAGAGGAAATAAATTAAATAAATAAATAAAATGAAACGAATCTCTACAAGAATTAACACTTAGATAAAACAGTTGGTCAGTAGCAATTGTAAGTAGGCACCATAATTAAAATATTTTGTTTTATAAACCACAAATTCGTTAACAAAAAGTATTCATTTCCAATTTATTAATGGTTCAACAAACATCCGAGAAGGGCGTCTGCTTAAAATCATATACGCGTTACCTGCAGTCAATCGTTGTAAATTAGTAATGACTTTTGCCTAAAGGGGACCATTTCTTTCAACTGCATTACAAACTGGTAAAAAACAAAACCAAAACCAAAAACAAACAAAACACCGTGGTCCACGTCTTCAGTCAAACCGGGGAGATAAGCTTTTTGATATCTTTGTAATTCAATTGATAAATCATTAAAGAGGACTCGTAGTTATTTACTCATAAAAAAAAAATCAGGTATCTATGGTTGAGACTGAGAGCGTGGATCCAGCTTGCGTGGCGTCCTTTCGTTGCCTTGTGCCGATTTTGCAAGCAATTGAATCGCCAATGCGCGAACGTACGCCAAGTGCGACGGATACGTCTAAGCACATGAGTACACTGAGCGCAGGGCTCGCCTTCACTGCAGTTCTTATGGCAACATTTTCCAATCAAAATCGTTGCGGCAGAGCTCAATGATAACGCGTGTATCTCGAGCGAACCAACAGTGGGCAAGGGTCGTCCAGCCAGTACCGGGAGCTGATCAAAAAACTGTCCAGTCCGCAAGGTTATCCGTTCGTAACTCGTCTGAACGTGCTGCCAAACAAAACTCCCCATTGATGATGGCCTACTTGTCGCCTGAATGCCGATGATGATTAAATTAAAGTGAGATTGTCTGTGCGGTGTTTACGACATTCACCACTTTTTTTCCGAGAAAAAAAAAGATCTCGAAATTAGAGGGGGAAATTATTGCTTTGCAAAAAAACAACAGCAACCCCTGTCTGCTTACAGTTTTGTAGGTTAATAATTATTGTCGATACAGAAATGACATTGAAGTCGCGTCACCAATGACTTTGCGCTCGGGTTTCCTTAACTAATTGCTCCATCCCGCTTTTTTGAGGGTTATTAACCCCGACATCGGAGGAAAAGTGGCTCGACAACTCTTTGGGGAAATGGTGTAATTTAACGTTTTGTAATTAGATTCTAGCTACTTTGGCCGATTTGTTTGGGGACCAGTTCCGCTCGCTGCCATTAACCCGAGCCGGGAGCCCGGGGCGTGATGGGCAATCAAGAATAGACGTGCCCATGCGTGTTTGATCGTGCCAGTAAGCAATGGAGATTCCACCGGAGATTCGGCGGGGGCGATCGGGGCTTTTCCTCGGCGTAGCTCGGCATTATCGAATGGTATCATCGAAGCGGGAGAATGGAACCTTAATGTCATTAAGTGCGAGCCATTTGGGATTCGATACATTGTCCAATTCATACAATCAACGAACCCTGAACGGTGGATTGAGAGGGAAAAATTTCCCTGTTCTTTTGTGATATTGACCCAAACATTTCCAGTGCGCAGTACATGTCAGGCACCACTAGAATCGATACTGGTATTCGATTTATTTGTGTTTTAATCAGATGGGAAAAGGTAACATGCCTTGCTGTTAAATGGAACAATAATTTGATATGCGATAATTGCCAGCCAATGTCAAACCGTTTAGAACTAATGGACGATTGGGTGTTGTACAGCTTTTCTTCAACCACATGAGGACAAATTTAATCACAATTGAATTGATTTCGATTTCATACGCAAGACAGCAGTTATTGCTCATGTTTTTAGTTTGTCTCATTTCGTGTCTTCAGATGTCAGTCAGGCTTTTCCAAGCGGCGTTCAAGCGTTCAGCTATCAGTGAATCAGATTCAAAACAAGCGAATTCTACAAGAAATTGTCAGCATTCGGTGCGGCAAAGATTCACAACGCCCCCACCGTCATCTCCTACCTACAAGAATGATTCCCACACTACACTACCTGTCGTGACTATTGTGCAAGGCATTGTTTTACAACAAGAAAACACACGAAACATTCGAAGTACTGTGATCAATTGTCTGCAATCACATTCATTCATCAATTCAGATGTCTCCATCCTTTTACAATTTTAAATGTTTATATAAGAAACATTATTTTAAGTGATTGTATTTTGTATTGTTGCTATTATTGTTGATTAGCTATGTATTGTGTTAATTGTCTTCTTTTTTTTGTTACCATTCTTAGTACAGGACATTGATGGAAAACAGCCTGATCTTTTTGTGCTGATCTTTTTATCCTGTCTAAAGATATTTTAATAAATAAATTAATAAATAAATTAATTCATTTTCTTGTCGGGAAAGGCACTTAATCGTGCGGAAGGATTGCAGCCTAAGGCAATGTGAGAAATATGTCTTATTTAAATTGTAAACGTCCTTACAGAAGAACACACTCAGTTTGTCACTCAAATTTTCACTTTACATAAACACCAAAGAAGTAATGGGTTTGTGGGTTGTTGTTGTTTTGGGGTTTTGGGGGGTTTTGGGGGGTTTTGGGGGAGGGATGGCTTGTTTATGGTTTTATTGTGTCCATGGCCAAGTTTTGTAAAAACGTGTTTACCGTCCCCGCCCGCTTCCTTTTTGGAGGCAGCATGGTATTTTTTGTTTTGGATCTTTTCTTCAATATCCATTCAAAATGCTAAAGAAATTTGTTTTGAATCGATTTGTTTACTCCATTGTCGGCAGAAGCCATCTTGAAACAGGGCGTCCATCCTGGAAAACAGGATCTACAAATAGAGGTTAAAAAAGGGCCTTCTCTTCCTGTTTCGAAAAAGACGTATTCTGGTCGTATCTCGTAAGTTTACGAAGTTAACAGC
>JAULKO010315275.1:0-12465 GCA_032356045.1 Mediaster aequalis | reverse complement strand
ACATTTACAATAAGATGATCATTGACTAGCAATCACCGTTAGTAACAGCATGACCGCGTCAGTCAAATTCCATTTCTTAAAGCCCACCTCTCGAGGGGAAGCGGGAAATAAATCCATGTATGCCGAACTGAGATTACATGTAATTTTAGGTACAATAGCAATTGACCTATCGCCGTTGCAAGTTAACCACGCCCCTTAGACACCCCTATGGGAATTTCGTGCAGTAATTTTTGTTTGTCTCAGATTTTGCGCATTCCACGTGGAATTATAGTTGATAAGATTGGACAATAATTCACAAGCTGCGTTGACGCGATTCTACCACGATAAGTCAATTGCCCCACGTGGGCAACCCACACTTTCACCATCACATTATGTGACGTTTTCCAAGATTAAACCAGATCCCATATCAAAATGAACAAATGGTGATGATTTGAGATTGATAACAGTCCTCAAACAAGGATAGAATTTATCAATGTAAAGGCCTACCTTATTGTCGATGCAATTACACGTGTTAGAACGATGGCCCTTGGAGCGAAAGTGCAGAGGCGATATGAGTGAATTACATCCCTAAAGTAGCCAACTGCATTCCAGGTTAGATTCATTTGCTTGTGACGATGAAAATGCAGTTGTTCGAAGTTTACCACTCGGACAATAATTGTCATACTACGGTTTGCTATGCACACCGTATACGCTGAACACCACCAGTCGTTTGCTTATGTGCGGCCGGCCGCTCGAGTCGACTACCACCAGCATCCCGCACGAAACAGGTGTTCCTGCCAGTGTAGTGTTCGTGTCTATAGTGAAAACTGCACTTGCGGAACAAAATCTGACGAAAATTAGTCTGGGGTATATAGTCCAGCCGTCGCACTACTAATTGAATTAATGGCGCACTCACATACATGTAGACCCTACGTCTTCACACCCTCTCCAGTCCCGCCCTTTGCCTTCATGTATGATGCCAAACTGATGCCATGAGTTCGTCGCATTCTCCTACATAGGCGAATCAAAGTCCAAGTCGGACCGGCATATGTCACAGCAGCCAGCATGCTTATCAATGTCGAATTTAATTAGCATAATGCACTTGCTTCTGTTCCAGTCTGATGGGAATTATTCCCATAGCGGTCCATATGTTTGTTTTTTGTTTGCGTTTAAAACGAACCAACACATGGAGACTTATCGGTTTGGTACACACAACTCATTTGCAAAAGGACTTTTTTGGGGCGGCCTTTGATAAATTTGTCGAGCTTTGCTGTTCAATCACTTTGGCGCATGATTAATGTTTGCATATGATTGATGCTAACGGCGAGACAGTTGCGGAAGGCCAGACTTTCCTACCCCCACGCCATAGGACAACAACCCCACAACGTGGTGGCGAGTAGGTCGTTGGCAATGTTGGAGTACATTTCAATAGTTGCATGTACGTCTAATTCGTCAATTGAGGTACACGATCAGCAATGAACAACAATCTGATGTTTTCCAAACAGGTGGATATGCACACGCATCGGCCTATAAGACTGTCTTCTCATCACTGTTACACCGACAAATAAAGAGAATGAACTTTGACCCCGAGATCTTACGTGACTAGACGAGAACACAGGAAATCTCACAAATATTAAGTTCAATGATCATTACAGTTCCTGAATTTTTTTTTGTTCTTGTATGATTCCTAGCCGTAATTCTGGAATTTAAAAAAAGAGTTCAATGAAGGTAGATTTAGAAAACGCAAAGAGAATGCATCATCGAAAATGTCATCGGAAGAGGTTCGCGGTAAAACAATGCGATAATCTAGCTCGAAAGAGTATAATCGTTCTTTAAAAGGAAAAAACAGTTAATTCGGCATGGCATTAGTCAATCTGTCTTCATGAAGCTTTTTATCAAGACAATGCAGTTGGAATCATTTAAAAACGGAGCATTTCCCGGTATCATGATAAACATTGATATCTGAGGTTCCCGAATGTTCTGTCTTTTTATAGTCAAGTGTAGGTGAGGACGGTCCGGCTATGGAGGCTTTTTGTTCAGTCTTATTACAATGAAATACTTCATGAAAAATCATATAGGTCCGGATTGAGAATACCAAGGCTTGATACGAGTGGTGCAGTCTCGGGATTGACCTTAGATCTAGGGCGTATAAACCAGAACTCCGCCCCTCCGTTTCTCGAAATACTACTCGCCAAATGTCATTCAACCGAAAGATCAACAATCGCTCTGAAAACACAGGCAGACAATGCGCACAAGAAGACCGTGTGGTGGTTTGACGTCGTGAATATATCCATTTAATGTCCCGGGAGAACACTTGCAAAACAAGTAGGTATAGTCCCAATGCCGACAGAACGTCATCTATACTTGTATTGTCGGACGCCTCCGTTTGCTGCAATAAGGCTCCTTAAAATAACCGCCTGAGTGCGGCGTACGGCAGGACACTAAGGGTTCGGGATGTCTTTGGGACAATATTCATTCTAAAAATGACAACTTAAGTCCACTTGGTGGTTTCAAATAGAGACTACGTCAAACGGCACATTAGGAACTGCGTCAATGAACGGTGGAACTGTAATATTAATGCATACATTAATACTGAACCTTTTTTTCGAATTTTTAGTTTTTAACTTTTTATGAAACACATTTCCTCTTACAAATTGGTCAGGTGCCATTTTGATTCAGGGTGATCACGAGGGGGCCCCCACAGGGAGCCATTTGAAAACTGCGAGCTGCAACAAACAGACGACCGAAGTCTGGTGACGTCATGTGTCATTCGACCGGCAACTTCCGGAAAAAAAGGCCGATTCGATTCGATTGAATCACGTGAGGCCCGCGACTAACTCACTAGAGCGACATTGTCCCTTCAAAACAGAGTGCGCGTACAGCCAAATTGAAATGCTCTGAAAATGTGCAGGAGATTAAAAAAGGAATGTCAAAAACAAGTCAACCTTGATAAATAATCGACGAACCCGCTAGATATGAAAACAAATAAATGAAGGGCAGGAATGAGGAACGAGCTCCGTATCGAACGGGGTGCTTCCCCCTGGAAAATCAATACCCACGTTCCACCAATAATAATACGGGCATTAGTCTGAACATAACATCCTACGACTGGGACATGCACTGGCGAACATCTTATTATAAATGTGACAATGATTGTCAGGTTTACGAGTTTTAGGAGCTGGACAATAGTTTGCCTTTAATTAAGAGGTGACATGACTTGACGATGAAAACCGACGGGGTGTTAAAATTTAGGGCATGTAATTGCTAAGTTTGGGGGCCGGTGGGACACCTACACCCGCGCACGGAGCGGAGCGAGCGGACTTGAACGAGAGTGGACACCTTCGATGACTTCTCGATTTTTGTATACATATTTATTGCTGCCGTTACTTCTGCCGCTGGTTCTAACGGTTCTGCTTTTGTTATTACTGTTAACAAATTCATTTTTACCTACGAATCTATTTTTTTTCCTTTTTGAAGATGTAACAGCACAATGTGGATACTTTCAGGTAAAATTTTGAAATCTTGGATGAAAATTACCTACCTGCAATATGGACCCACATGTGGCCCCCAAATAAGACATGCATGCAAAACTATGACTAACTTTTCAAATCAAATTTCGCATGACGTGTTTGTTGCCGCTTGTTAATCTTGCAACTTTTACTACTACATATTTTTTTCACTGTTGCTGAAAGGGGGAGGCGAGTTGGCCTCACCAATTCTGTAAGTTACCCCGCCTGGGTCTATAGGTCTGAAAATTGGGATAATTTCTTTGGCTTCTGATTGGAAATGTGTCCTCTATTTAGTTCTGGGCCCAGGAAAGGTTTACCGTCAGGGTGGTAGGGTTACACGTTGCAACTCTACCACGTCTGTTCGTATAGCCCTCTTATACCTGGAGTGGCTGTTAGCCTTGTAATGGGCGAACTCCATAGGTTGAAGCTGCTGCTGATGCTGTTGTTCCTAACGGCATTGCTGTTGCTATGCTGAGACTGATACTGCTGCTGCAACTGCTGATGTCGCTGATAATGCTTCGGCTGCATGATGTTGCTCTTACTGATGCTGCTGTTATTGCTGCTGATGCTGTTGCAGTTGCCGGTGCTGCTGTGAGCAGATTTTGCTAAACAATGTTGCTGCCGATATTGCTACACTGTCAAAAATTGTGTTTAGAATTTAAACACATTTCTAAACACTTTTTTTGGTACCCACTTTTTTTCACACGTTGAGCCTGTGACATGTTTAGGTTGTGCCTTCCTGTGACATGTTTAGGTGTAACGCGTTGGCCTCAACAAAATACATACGAAATAAGAGATATTCTTATTCTAAAACATGTTTGTGGACTAAATATGTATCTGGTGAGCAGGTGTCAAAAAGCTAAGCACGTTTAGGTTGGTGACGTTTCACAGGAAAACGCAATCTAAACATGTCTCCGGCCCAACATGTGAAAAAAGTGGGGACAAAGAAGTGTTTAGAAATGTGTTTAAATTCTAAACACCATTTTTGGAGTGTACTCACGCTGCTGCTGCGGTTGGTGTTGCTATTTGTATTGCTCATGATGTTGTTGTTGGTTTGCTTCTATCGCCGTTGCTGCTGCTATAGCTGATGTTATAAATACCGCAGCTCTGCTAGTGTTATTCTTATGTTGTTGCTGCTGCTAGTGATGACGTTGTTATTTGTATTTTTGTTGTTTCTGCTGCTGCTGCTGCTGCTGCTGCTGTGGCCTGCTATATACTTGTTCCACTATTCTCTATGTTGCTGCTGGTGGTGCTAATGCTAATGCTGCTGTTGTTTCTGTACCTCTAAACCTTTCGTTTGCTTGTTGCTCTAGCTAGCCGGGTGTTCTTTTTGGTTAAGCCTTAGTCGTTCACGTCTTGATAATAAAAACAAAATGTTCGAAACTGCACGAGTATCCCCTGCATGTTTGTGAAGACTGTCAACACAAACGTAAATTTAAAATGTAGATACGAATTACAGGTAAATTCCGTGACCAATAAATCTGTGTCAAGAAACGACGCTGAGCTTCGCAAGCAACGAGGGGCACCCAGCAATGATTACAGATTCAGCGGACTTAATGCATCGTGTTCCTAATCTACCACGCGGCAATTTACCCGGTGACAACGACTACAGCACGGTAGCAATTACCGAAATGGGCATGCCCGATGTATCTTAGCTCATCCCCGCGTCGCCGGAGTACACAAAAAACTAAATGTCTTCCACCGAAGACCGAAGGATGAGCCTGATCGTTTACGACTAAACCCTCGCGGTCCCCCCGTTTCGTTTGCTTGTTCTGCGGCAGCTTATGAGGCGATGACAGTCGGGCGACCCGGCCGAGCCTCAATCGTCGTTCGGCCTCTCCCGGTAATTTGCGCCATCCTCGTTTGCCGCCAAAATGCCCGCGCAGACGTGAAGGCCGAAAAGGCACAGGGAATACATCGCCGGGTCAGGAGGCACGCCTCAGCGTGTAGATGGCGAGGCAGTAGAGACTAAGTTAATTGCTTTACATGTATATACAAGAAAAAAATACCCGGGGTGCTTAAACAAACGTGCTGCGTTTGCTCCAACCTTCACATTACAGCTGGCATTATATCAGACCTAACTGTGATGGATATCCTTTCTATAGTATGTATGCAACCTTATTGAAGCGCACAGCGAGTGCATTGTGAGAAAATACAAAACTCTGTTCGTCGCAAAGTAGTGGCTCTTCTATGTTCCTTCATCTGTCGAAACAAAATCAAACCAATTAAGGAACCTGTCAAGGCTTGCTGAGCACTTTTAGCTGAAACTTAGAAAATAACTAACGACCAGCCGGCGCAAAACGTGACACTTGGGAGGCAATCAATAATGCATAAGACATGATTTGCGGCTTTGTGTGGCGAAGTATCAGATCGGAATAATTGCGGCAGTACCGTGTAAGTAGTCTCCAAGGAGATACAGCGGTTCTCGCTCCTGAAGACGGCCAGAGCATTCCAGTCCGAAAGTTTGAGTAGGCCTCTGGTTCTACGCGTGAACCGCTTGATCTCCTTCGGAGCGAATCAAGGTTGGTAAGGGAAGGGGCCCAGTGTGAGAAAGTACCCCCAAAAAAAGAGGCGTGGGGTCCCTAAAGTTGACCCAAAAAAGATAAATGTGATTTTGGGGCTTTCCATGGTGGAGGGTACATCTAGAAAATTAGTTTGCGGATATACCATTATGAAGTACCTATTCTAGCTCCTCCTGAAGACCGTCAGAGCATAATGACCGAAACGTCGAGTTAATACTTCCGGTTGTTCTAAGAAACATATTTCTCTTCTTCTTTTTTAGAGTCAGTCACTTCACAAGGTGTATCCGCAACAAATCCTAGTTAAAACAAAATATTATAAATTTACCGGGGTTTGTATGTATGGTTTTCAAAGGGGGAGGGTAGATCCCCCCTCCCCTCCACAGATCCGTCCTTGATCTCCTCAGAGATGCCTTAAATGTTTTTTAATGTTTTTTTTACCGCAAACCGATCCGATATACATGTATACAACATGTCGAGCACTACGTATTACAGAGTAACTATACTGTGCATACATTGCCTCAAACTCTGTAATGACAAGCCATAACCGAAATCGTGTGGAAGGGGGGTGTTTTCGTAGACAACGCGAAGAATCACGAAGTATACAATGTCACGTGACATCCGGGTAATTTCTGCGGTCGTTTCCAAGGCTTCACACTCGTGCCCAATTTGCCAACATCACGCAGCATCCGTAATGAGAAGAGGATTACGGATTATCTCTTGCACTGATCGTGATTCCGAGCTTTTGGGGAGTTCCTGGTCTTCCTTTTAACTTTATGTTAATTTGTCCGTGCAATAGTCGCTTGACTATACCGCGACATTATTGCAAGGACTTGGCACATCAGAGAAAGCTGAACCCCCAAACAACACCAAATACTCGTTCCAAGTTCAAAACCCTGGGGCTCCCAGTGTTTAGGCATATAGCACAGAAGCAACATGCTTGACACTCGACTTGTATATTATCCTAGGCGGGTAGTTGATATCTTTTTCCCATTCAATAGACAGCCATCTTTCCTTGCATTCCGTGAAGTGTCTATGTAGGATTGTCAATCGTCGCGCGGAGTCTGATCAACATAAGGTGGGGGTGGTTGGCGGTGGCAAGAATGCTTCAAATGTTAACGCCAAATGGAGGGTTTAGCCAAGTTCCCATAGGCCTATAAGTACATAGCTGCCAGTGCAATATGCAGGCAGCGGGGACGTGCACGTTTCCCGTCAGAAAGACAGGAGTAAGCAGTAATTACACAAAATGTACATGTATCGGAAAACCCGCAGGCGAATGAAGAACTTCATCGCCGACGCAATTAAGATTCCATCGGCGATGCAGCTTCGTCCAGGGGCCGCCCCAGCCACTGCCAGTATTAAGACAAACTCGATGGGTGAGCACCGCGAGAACTGAGCAGGTCGGGGTTCGAATCCTGCCGGAGCCGGCGTCAAGCTCCTTATTTGGAAATGTCTCCATTCTGCAACACGAACCGCAGTCATCAGTCGGCATGATTTTGTGACATCAGTATGCCATGTGCAGATTCATCTACAACACTCTTAACCACATAATACCGTACACACAAAGTGAACCAGACAATGTAGGGTTTTTGGAATAACACCACTGGAGTTTTTACATAGAGTGCCTAATTTTAACAACGCAAGTGGCGTTTAAACTACATAAATTGTGTTAAAACTACTCCAGCTGTGGCGTAAAAAAATACACCAGCGATATATCGTGTCTGGTCTTACGCGGTGTTATATAACTGGGGAAAATTTACCCATTACGAACACCAATATTTTGTGCGGGATATCCATGCGGGAGCCTTTACAGCAGTAAAATCCATATCCTGAAAAAACCGCATCCCAGCCCAGCCCAGCCCAGCCCAGCTTGGAATTCTAGTGACAAGTTCAGCTGTAGCACACTTATTATTTATTAGATTGTATTACAGTACATGCAAACATACAAATAAATATAAGACAGTACAATAACTAACATGAAAACTCATGAGAAACCAAGTACCGGTCCCATGCACTGATCAAAGCCGCATGTGGTTGAATACAAGCCTATTGTCATACGGTAATATAATGCCATGAGCTTCTCAGATCTCATCAACTGACGCCTCCTATGACATGTACATGTATTTATCGCCATTTACATTGGACGTGGCCTTGATGAGCTCGTGCCGTCTGTTTTTCTGATTAGCCCCGAATATGGACGAGGTTTAATAGCATGTATACGTAATCAACAACCACCGCAACTGCGTGGACAATTTAGATGAAAATGAAGAACGCTAGGGTGTCCTGCATTATATTCCTGGTAATATTGCTATTGGTGCACTTCTACTTTTTTTGTAGACAATAGAGCGTGGAAGTTGACCTCATAAACCAGTGAGATTTTGCGAGAATGCGGTACTTCGGATACATCGCATAGGACCTACGTTGTGTGCAACGTCGTCCTGTTTTAGCTAACTGGGCTGAACTGGTAAATTGTTAAAGTAAAGTGGTTTTGTGGAAGAAAAAAGGAGCATTACCATTTACAACATGTTGAAATATTGCAAATTGACGACTGAATAACAATGAAATAATTGGACATCCACTTTCCGATCAATCGATCATGCAAATTGTTGCCGAGTACACTGCAAAAACTGTGGTGTTAAATTAACACCGTGTGGTATCTATATTGAACGAGTGGTTACATTTGTTTGTAATGCCTTGGAATTCCAGGCCAATGTTTACCATCAACAGCGTAATTGACCTATCGCGGTAGAATCGAGTCAATGCAGCTTGTGAATTATTGTCCAATCTATATACCACACGGTGTTAATTTAACACCACAGTTTTTGCAGTGTAAAGACAAACTAAGGAGTCCGTGGCTCAGGCCGTGAAGCCGCGAGATTTGCATGCTCTATTGTAATAGGTCATGTGAGAAGAGCACCAGTATAAATGATTTAAATCGATATTACCATTGCTAATTGGACAATTTTCTTAGCTGTTTCATGAAACGAATACGGGGACTTCTATTACACAACTGGATAAGGGTACGCTATCAAAGACCTGTTGCTCAGATGTCGATTTTTTTTTATATTTAAAGCAATCATCTGGTTCATTTTCAAGTCGTAAATATCACATTAAGGAAAATTATCCAGTTTTTCTGAACTAGAAAAAAAAAAAAAAAGATCATTTCAACTGTCATTTTTCATGGTCACTTTTTACTAGTCGATTTTCAGCCATGACCTTTAATTTTTACCAAAAAGTAGCCACATTGTGCTTTAATGTCTTTGAAAAAGAGCAACAAGTGACAGGTAAAACAAATGAACGCGTTAAGACATACGCACAAGAAATCAGTCACAACACATCGGTTTGGGCATTGGTCAAATTAGATGCGAATCACAAATCTCGTTTACAATCATCTGAGACTATTTTTAGTGACAGACGAAAATAGCACAAGGCCGCGCAATTCTAACTCGCGTAATACTCATACTAGGTACAGCGTCTGAATGAATTATTAATAATAATAATAATAAAAATTCCACACGGGAAGTTCTTACGCATCAATTTGCTGCAAACAATTCGACTCGCGGCAGAACGGAGAGGGCTAGCATTAACAAAATTGTCTTTGTTCTATTCATATTCTATGCGGCTTTGATTAACCTCGCTCGTACACGGTGAGGCCGTTTCCATGGCAACCGTATAATGGACTCATCCATTTCGGCCGGTCCGACATTATTTGTAAATAAACGCCTGCATTATATATTTTTTTCCACCCTTTGGTGGGCCGCTTAATTCACACGTCACGTCTCTCTCCCGCGGCACACCTTTGCAGCAGGAATTCGCTTGGATAGATTGGGCCAAATTTACTGCCGTTGAGCTGCATGCTGTGGTGGTCACGTCCTCCACTGGCGAACTGTTTTGTACTTGTTGCCATGTCAACCAAGCATAATTTATTATTTCTTGTACACCTGCATGTGAAATTCCACGCACGATAATTTTAAAGTTGTAGCCTAACAAAATTATTAACAGCATGTGAGCGGCACGCGTCGTTTCCAAACTGAATCGAACTGTGTTCAGTGCAGACGCTGTAGTACACAAAATAATGTAGCTTCTGTAGACCTGTGGGATTAGTGCAGATCCGATTATTCATGAGTATACATGATATGCACCACTGGATTTGGTTGCCGTAAGCTGATGACTGAGCCTGTTCATGTATTGGAATAATTACAAACTGCACAGGTTCACATATAATATAATAAGTGCGTCAGGTGTATACAAAACATGCCCTGCATGTTACTCATTACGGTTTGTTAATCGTTGTTATTTTTTAAAAAATAAAATAATAATTCAAATGCCATGTAATTTTCCCCCTCAGTTGTTTTATGAAGCCCCAAAGTAATGGCCACAATGTCCCGGTATTATATACCAATGACAGCTTGATCCGACCAACTCAAAATGCATGGAAAATTGTGTAACCATGGCAATTATCATATCGATACGGCTGTCATCGGGTAGAGGGGATTAAATGGTTCCAGTCTGGGCCCAATTTCATACAGCTGCTTACCGAGTTGCAGAAAAGCAGGGGAAAAATTGCTAACGTCAACGGTATTTCACAGGCAAGTCGTGTTAACGCCTGCGCGCCATGGATATTCATATTGTTGCGTCACCATTCTAATAAAGAAAATTCTTCCTCCGAAGCTAGCGGTTTTTTTTCCTGTGCTTACTGATTACCATCTCCATGGACGGAGGTTGCGTTAGCAGAAAATCATGTGCTTAGCAACCCTGTGAAATCATGGAGCTATAAAAAGGATTTGGGCCCTGGTACTGTGGTAGCTCGACGTACAGCGTAATGGAATGAGGCAGCGATTTTCTGCAGTCCTTGTCAAGTCGTTTGACAATCCACTGCTTGTAGGTGCGCGCTTGCAGTGCCACTGACACGTTGTCTCCACTACAGACAAGTACTTGAACGGTTAGTAGCCTCCATTTGTTTCCAGTGAGCAGTGAGTTAGGTAAACAACACTGGATGTCCCATACCCAAAAAAAAAATTGTTTCGGTTGGACTGTCACGTCAAACTATATAAAGCTCAACATTACAAACTATGCAGATGACACTCATTAGTACACGCGAGTTTTCACTATTTCTCGAGGATTTTTATCGAGGCAGATTGCCAGGCCAAATTCGCGATCCCGAGCAGTTGGAATGGGCGCCGCTGCTACGCTGTCAGCCACGACCGGTAAACCGTGAATACAATGGACATAATCTGCCTTTGGGAGGACTTTATACTTCTGACACTTGTTGATTCGAAATGAGCTTGGACACTTACATAACTAACTGACAGAGGCAAGCGTCCCTTTTCAAGCTGCAGAGAGAGAGAGAGAGAGGGATACAGCCCACAGAGACACCATCATCCTCCTTGCTGTAATATAACTATTCATGACCAAAAAAACGCGGTTTTTTTTCTAGTGGAGCGGCTTGATAACAACGGCCTAAATTACACATGTACTTACTTAGTGAATCGTGGCACCATGATACGACACAGCCCGTCCTACGTCCGCAGTTCAAATTCAACCCAAAATCACGGGACCGTTGGCAGCGCCGACTCCGTCCCAACTGGACAACCAGCGGGCGCGCCACTCACATCAATATAAATTGTCCCTCGAAGAAGAAAAAAAGCGAAGGCACTCCACCTTCCGGCGCGGGACAAACCAAATAGTAATAATCCCCACGGTGAGTTTGCACGTCAACACATACGGATAATAATCAGTATTTATTCCGATGATTGTACCGGTATTTAACGCGTCCTCGCCGGGATAACACGCGCGACGAATCCAACCGGCAGGACATCAATATCCCCCACTGATCGGGCACAGCCCGGCTGTGTTTCGCGATATTAGCATAAGGTTCAAGTGAACCGGCCAGGCAGGGTGACAATTGTTAGACGGATAAGTGATATTTTTCTCCCAGTTTCATCAACTCTTGCAAGCAAGCACGCATCAAAACAATACCGTGTGCTTCGCGAACGGGCACCGGGCTTTAGACCAAAAATAGGGGGGGCGCTAAAAAAAAAATTGGGACGGACGTCAACATTAATTGAGGACAACATTTCTTAATTACTGTATACCCACTGCATGGCATTAGTTTAAATAAAATAGTACAGCATTAATTATTTCTTCAGTGTACAAAAGATGAGCAGAATGGAAATGGTAATCCTAATGATGTTGATTTTATCTATTTTCGATTAATTCGAACGTGCATTATTGTGTGACCAGAAGCAAAAAACCACAATATCGCGAATGTGTGTACCTCGCTCACTGTACTTTTAGAAGTTTCGATTGTGATGCATTGAAATTATGACGGGAAAGTCGACTCACCCCCCACCCCACCCCCCACCCCCACACACACACACCCACACATATGTGTACATTACTATATCCTCCGAGGACAATGCTTTGTGTTTTCCTTTGTCCCTGTACTTTAACTTTCT
>JAULKO010315167.1:0-13670 GCA_032356045.1 Mediaster aequalis | reverse complement strand
CACAACACGGGGCATAGCCAAATCCCGCCGCCGCCGCCACACAACACAAGGCATAGCTTACCCCACATACACTACTCACATGTTTTCTGACACTTTTGTAACAGTTTTTGCTATTAAAGGCTTTCCTAGGATTATGGAACATAAAATAATAATTATTAACTTAAACAGCAATATCATTACGGTATATTTGTATGTGTTTACATGAAATGAAATATACAGAAAGTATAATGTCACACCTTGAACTTCGTTGCGTGTCCTTGCGGCAGTGGACTTTGGTTAATGTCAATATATCGGTTGTATTAACAGAAAATTCAAACCTAAAAATAGCCTGATGTTAGACTAACGGCCAGCTATGGGTACATTGACGTGTACACTCTGGAGCCGAATACACTAATTTCAGCATATGCCTGGAGCTGCTTTATGGTAAATGGTAACTATCTGTAAACTGATAATTATGCGTATGCATAAACATAGAGTCGAGTATTTTTTGTTTTGGTGGTTTTTTGGTGTTGTTTTTTGCCCTCTCACTGCAGAATCGGACGAATATCATTGTGGTGAGCGTACTTTATCGGTTTAAGCAATGACAACTCCGAATAAATCCTCATACAAATTGCTTTAAATTTTTGCTGCAGTTATGCAGGCACCATGGCTGAATCGAATGATAAAACGCCGAATTTAAGTGACCCAGACGAGTCAGAATCAGAAGAGGTAAGTCCTTATTTATTAGGTCAAATGTGAAGTCGGAATTAAATTGGGTAAAATGTACGTCGGGTAGTTTTGGAATAAAGATACCAAATGAATACAAAAGTTTGAAGAAAAGGTACACATTTAAAATTATTAAATCAATTAATCGTAAAGCTGCAGTTAGCCCTACCAGGACCAGGCTTTCATGGATATCTCAAAATCGCGGTGGGGTGGTGGTGGGGGGGGGGGGAGGTGTGGACATGTATTTTGTAGTATATAAGTAAAACATGAAAAACAGCTGATTATATGATGTGTACTTCTTTGAAAGATGCCAATTCGGTATAGCAGATGACATGTAACTGAAAGAAGGCAGTATATCTTGGTATTTGTGTAGGAAAATCAGAAATAAACAAGTAAACAAACAAGTAAACAAACAAAACAGTGCAAATCTTGAAAATTCAAAATGGCCGCCAAAAAGTCAAATTAAAAATGGCCGCGAGTAATGGCGGCCATTTTGAAACCCCAAAATGCATTGTGGATGCCACTATGACAATAATCAATCACATAGTCACATAATCCAAACAGATATAAGAACGAAGCAAGGTGATACAATCTGAATCACAAAAAGTAGCCATTTGTTATGTTAATTATGAAATAATGGTACATGGTAACAAAAAGAGGTTGTCATGGCAACCATAGACCCCTTCATTGTTTTTAAAACCAAACTGACCCCCGATAAATCAAACTGACCCCCGATAAAACCCCGCGTTTGGGATTTAGAGTTTTTTCTGAAAATGTTAAGCTAACAGCGTTTCTTCAACGTAGTAAGCCTTGCAAAATTCCCCTAGTTACGCCTCTGAAAAGCAAAACAAAACATGAATGAAAAAAACTACCCAAACTCATTGTTTACAGCCCTTATCGAGAATCATAATTTTTGTTTTCTTAACACGCCTGTTAATTCTGCTTTAGTGCTCTGATGAACATGTGGCGAAATTGTTATTTTGTTCTATAGGCTCATGTTTTTAACTGGGAGATGCGGCCTCTCTCGAAAGTGTCCGGCAAAGAGTGGGTTGTTATCGTCTTTTCCGTCCTTTTCCTATTGGGAGCGTTCGGATTTACGGTCGACAGGATTGTAGATTTGAACACGGACTCGTCGGAATTCACATTTACTGTGGTTTTGACGCTTGCTATCTGTAAGTTAGGCTTTCGCTAATAAAAAAAATATGTAAAAGCAATTGCAATCATTATTGTATACTTTGTACGGTTTGATACGGTTCTGGGTAATGATATGAGGGAGAAATAAATTATGTGATCTATAGATTAAGATCATTTAGTAGGCAAGAGTACATTAGACTAAATGTGTTTTGTAATGGAATTCGTGGGCGTGACCACAGGGGTAATAAGAGCGTCGATTTGGCAACGGTAAACATACCTTTATCTTTCTGGAGCTCCTTCAGGAACTCGTGATTCGCAAATTCAAACTATTGCCACATGGTTTGTAATGTGCATGCCAACGAAATATCCTTTTAAAAGTATGTTTGCGATGGATTGAACGATGCAAGCCTGTTTAAGCAAGGCCATTACTCCTACTTGCAAAACCTGACCATATCTTTGAACGTTCATTTTGTCAGTCTTTTGTGTGGTATATGCAATCGATGGTGTGCTGACAGAGTCGCCGTTCCAGCTTGCGTTATACGTTGTAATGGCCACGCTGGTGGCATTCTCCTGCGCCGTTAATTACCTTGTGACGGTGGATAGTGAGACCCCGACGGATAGCAAAAACATCAACATTGTAAGTGTTCCAATGTGTGCTCCCTATACATTTAAAATATATTTACCACCCAGCCACAATTTGAAACTAAAAACAAAAACAAACAAAAAACATGAAAGTTACATATTTGCCAGTGTTTTTATAGGAATTTTTGTTCGGATACAAATAAAACACAATTTTACGAATAAAGGTTTTTAATTATACGGAAAAGGAAGGACAACATCATTTATAATCTGTTCTCTTGGGGAAGGGAGAATGAAGATCGATGGTTAGGTTGCATTCACAAGTATTTACTGCCAACAAACCTCGCCAAGAAAAACAAGAGTACTGAACTTTAAAATTGATTTTATGTTATTCATGTGTTCCACATTTTATCAAGATCTTTCCACAGATTATTTCCACTGTTCCATAAAAAGTTTTCAGGTTAACACTTTTTATAGAGATGAACGAGAATTCTTGCCCATCTTCTGACTTTGTTTATAGACACAGTTAAACATTTCAATTTATAAGTATTTTACATGGGTTCCGCGGGGTAAAAAAAAAAAAAAACCAACAAAAACTACAAAAAACGAGTCAAGAAGAGTCAACAGACTCTTGGAAATTTTGGTAATTCACATAAAAGTGCAGCATCAATAGTTTGCCCCGGAGTACGGAGCAATATTAGAGCCAAACAGATTTGACATACACGTTTTGGAAGCGGAATGTATTTTGAAAAGTCGAACGTGTATTAAAAAAAAAGAGTGCTTTTTCTAAAACAGAATGCATTTTTTAAAAATCGAACATGTATTTGTTTAATTCCTTTGAGGCCCATACGGCTTCAAAGAATGTATTGCCCCCAAGAAGGTTTTTGGTATGCAGGGTACGGAATAAGCCCTCCCTTCTCACTCCCATGTGTGGTCACTAGATCATTGAAACAAGGCCATGTAGCCAATATAGGCAAAACCTCAAGGGATGGCTAGTCACTTTTTTTCCGAGCAGTTTAGCCAGACGGTTGTAGTTGTTCGTTCTTTATCAATTAATTTTCGAAGCCCACCCCCTCCCCTTACTGCCACCTGTTCAGTAAGTCCAAACAAATAAACTTACTTTATGGTCAACTTACCGGGACCCAATTCTGGAGTTACACAATGCTCGGCTACCGCATGGAGCCGGAGGGGAATTTCCTCCTGTTTTCCTCTTTTAATTTCGCCAGACCATATTGAGGTTTTTCAGGAGTTTTTCGCCCTTCCCTGAATTGGATTATCGATGGGGCGAAATTTCATTCGGAACGCCGTCATAGGCCTAAGGCTTATATATATATACGAAAGTTTAACATCCCAGAATTCGGGAGACGGCAATGAAAAAAATGTAATATGCGGAAAGGCATGCCGGGAATCAGCTTTTTCCAGACTAAACTCAATGATATATCTGGTTCGTAGTTGAACGTTTCCGTGCATTTTTTTCTACCACTGACCTTGCTGTTTTATAAATCCTTGTAAATTAGTGGCGTTCGAGATCCATGCCAGTTGTTTTGATAAATTAATTGAATGAGAATTATGATGGCATGTTTTGCTGGGCACGCAATAACTGGTAAGCAGCTATCTTAAATTAATGTTCCACGGTACGAGTTACGCCGGACTCAGGTTTCGTTTTTGCTTGTGTATGTTATGATGTTTCGCGGATCGCAACGACCGGAGACCAAGTGATGACAATTAACTATTGGCTTTGAACCGTTCATAAATTTAAGCTTTCGCGGATCGCAGCGGCCGGAAGGCGTGGAATAACTATGGTATTGGCACTATTATTGAGTTTCGCGGATCGAAGCGACCGGAAACAAATTTGAATATTGGTTATACTTTATTAATTTCGCGGATCGCAGCGACCGGAAACCAAGCTGGGGGTTATGACATTGAGCTATGGATTTTCGCGGATCGCTACGACCGGAAAATCAGTGTTTCGCGAATGGCTACGATCGGAAATAAATTGATGCTATTTAAACATATTATTGGTTGTAGATACGAAGAAGTTTTCGCTGATCGCTTCTACGGGAAAACTGGTGTTAATGAATCATAAACTGCCCTGGCCGTACATAAACAAAGTTACCTTGTCAATGCCAGTGAATTCTTTCCTAACTGTATTGTCGCATATGGTAATACAATGAATGCATTTTCTAACAGGTTGAATGTGTCTGGTTCGATGTATGCTAAAAAAACGGAATGCATTTTGAAAAATCGATAGTGTATTTTTAATTTTAAAAAAATAATGCATTTTATAAACCGCAACGTCTCAAAAGGCATTATTCCTTACTTCCTCATACACTCTCATATTGGTTAGTTACACCAAAAGTGCATGGGCCTCACTAAATAAATTAAACAAAACTCAGTGTTTTTACCTTGGGTAATTACGCTGTATTTTCCCCGCAGGCAAGGCTTGTCTTCGTGACCGTAAACCTCATCGGCACAATTGCTGCTATGATCTTCACGATGGTGAAATACTGCGAAAAGCGAAAAATCACCTTATGGCCCTTGGGATCAGAATCAGACAACCAAGGTAAACTTATTTATTATGTCAACATCGGAAAGAAAAAGATAATATCCAAATTGCCCACTCGTTCACCGTCATGTCAGTGGTTAAAACACAAAGCATAATTATGTGACTTACTGAACTCAGGAAAACGAAATTGTCACTTCTAATGGTATAGGTTAAAACCGATTGAAGTCTCGTGTGGTTAAGTCAGTGCGTGTTAATATTACACATGGCCTCTGTGCTACTACAAACAAGTAACAATATGAAAACAATGTGGACGTGAACTATCGCTACCCTTATAAGTCACTGACATGATGGAGAATGAGGGGAATGACATACGTCTATTATGTCATAACTACTTAATGATCAGAATGGACACATTTTTCAAGTTTAGGCTTGCTATACCTGACCCACAATCTTCCAGATGTTACTTCGGCAGTTCGTCACAAAATAGTATGTAATAATATTATTAAGATATTATGAACCCCGACTGGTTATACCTCAATCTGGAATCGCATGTCCACGTGTCATGTTAATCGATGCACTTTAGCAGGCTGAGATCAAGCTTAAACGATCAATTTAAACTCATGCAACAACATGTAAACGCCAGTGCGTCTTGACTCCGCTAAAGTTTTCAAGTTGGGTGCAAGAATTGACAAAATATCAACCATGATGAAATCATGCAAACTGCTCAAAATCGTAAGCTTTAAAACCTCCAGAACATGGAACAATATATATCGGTGATATTTAACTTAAGCGTATTTTTAGGCATAACTACTTGAAGATCAGACTTCTAAAACAATTTTAACGGACAAACAGATAAATTGTTGTTTTTAAAACAGAATCGGGGGCTTTTTAAGTGGATGAGAATTTCAAAAGGATATACTGTGGCAGGCTGCCTAAAAAAATAGGTTTCCATGATGGCCTTTGATAATTAAACGACACAGGAACAGAATTTCCGATTGGTTATTCAAAAATCCATTACAAATTCAGTATCGAATGGATTTCACCATAACTTCCATTTCTCCTTACATCCCGGTATGCTGCAATTTGGCATGTATTTGCTGTAAAACAAAGCATTAGGTCATTATCATTTCGATGAACAAACGATAATATAAATATTTCCACTGAGATCGATATATTAAGATCCAGAGTATAAAAATTTGTTCGGTAACGTATCTGGCAGGTCAGATTTTAAAAATCATGTGTACAGGAGTATGGTGGTTAGCAGCAGTGATGCAGTGCCCCGCTGGTTTGAAATATATCCGTTTGAACGATATTGTACGACTATACATCTCTATATTCTCAGCAGGGCTGGCCAACAGATACGTTACCGAGCTGGTAACGTATCTGTTCCGAGCTGATCAAATACGTTACCATACGGGGACAGAGATTTCCTGTGTGAACCATCCACAAGCGTTTCGTGGAATCAAGCTGGTTTTGAAATCGCACGTACCTATCGACGTTCTGAAGCCTTTCTTTACAGACCCACAAGTCACACATTTTACTCTAATTCACATTGTATACTGTTACTCATCAAACATTTAATGCAGATTCGACAAAACATCACAAATATTCAGCAATCCTCTTCAGTGAGAACAAGCACTCCACAGTACACGCGTGAAAATATCTGTACGTGTGTAGAAAACGTGAGAATTGTTGACGTAGCTCGCGTAGGGTGAACACCCCCCAAAAAAGGTTTAGTAAACGAATGTTTTTGTATCATTTGTTTTACTCCATGAAATAATTGCCATTCAACTTATACGTCACCATATAGCCAATTCATGCGGTAAAACGGTTCTCACAGTCGCAACTCCAACGTACTCAGAAGTACCACTAAATAAAATTCAATCACACAAAATATTATTACGAATTTCATTCAACCCTTCAAATAATCTTGAACTTTAATCTGGAAAATAAATTATCTGCGTGAGTCCATACAACATATTCGTTTTCTGGAACAATTCGTTGGCAGACAACTGTTTCTCACTGAGTCCGATAATCCGCTATGATCACGAGGTCTGGTACCTGGTGTTAAAATAAATAAATAAATAAATAACGAAGAGCACAATAAGGCACCCGGCTAGTCTGGTATCTGATATCCTTTATATTCAAACTTAATATCAGGCAAGTTGATGTTTGACTTCTCTTTTTGGACAAACTTCTACTATATCGTATGTTAATTTGTTTTGTTGATTTTGAGATCAACTTGTTACGTCAAGGGCGAACAATGAACTTGGTATTGTCAATTTCGGACACCAAATTCGGTCAGATGGATAGGTCAACAACTTCTAAAAAAATCTTCTTGTGTTAAGCGAGAAATGTCGCTCTTCTCAGGAAGGGCAGTTTTGGTTGTCCCATTCTGGGAGTCCCAGATGTGTCGATATGTAAAGGAAATTGTGGAAAGCACATAGATGTAAAAGTAAAAAATGCCTATTCCAGAGGGAAGCAGGTTGTTTCACAAAGAACGAATATTGGCTGTATGCGTTTCGAGTTTTGAGACGGCATCTAAGATAACTGACAAAAAGTTTAAAGGGTTTATAATGAACTGTCATTCATTAGAGTGTGTTAATTCATCTATTTGTGACAGATACGAGGGTCAAGAGTATTTTCTTCAAGTGCCTGATCACGACAGACCTTCAGTTGCAGGTAAGTGCTAAACAAATTTTGAAAAAGATAAAAGTGCGTTTCAATAGAAAAAGTTCAACTGCAGGAATTTCTCTTTTATTGTCCATTCTGGTTTGCGAGTGACGTGTTATTTTGTTGTGATAACAAAAGAAAGCCTGAGGGCAATCCATCCCCAAACGGTATATTTAAATTTCCCACACTAAGTTAGGGACGAGAAAATTGGCCCAGAGCCAGTGGTGTAAACCAATGCCCTCCGCCCGCCACCCCACCCGGTGTTATCATTCACAGCTGCAAAACTCATCAGAGCCTTTGCTTTTATCACTTGAGTATTACGCCTGCAACGAGTTCTAAAAAAGCGAGACAGACAGATTGATGGTGGAAATAAAAGATTTTGGAAATAAAAGTATGCCACATGCCACACGCTCTACTAAAACAAAAATGGCGCGGGTCATCAACCCGACACGCCATACTAAAACAAAACAAAATAAAACAAAATCAAAACAAAAACAAACCGGACCAAACGGACCAAAACGGACCAAAACAAATCGAGTCTTTTAAATTTGACAGCTGCATCGGCCGATCATACCGCGAACACATGTGCACGCACGCGCGCTCTTGCGTAAGCTACTGGTAGTCTCATACCAGTTGCATTTAGGCATTAAATCTGTACATACGTAGAGCGTAATGTTGAAGGATTCGGGTTGAATTTGTAAGCGACTGTACTTGAAAATAATACGAACAAGATCTGGTTCCTTGACCTGACAACTCTGAAGACAGGAGATCAGGGAATTGTTGGGTCAGGGAACCAGACTGTTAAATACGCACGGGAGTTTATTTGGACTTGCTAGGCTACGGCTGATGGGTAAGTGGTAGTCCAGTCTAGGTAACTGGCTGCAGCACAGCCGCATTTGAACGCTTCCATAGGCGACATGTTTGAACTGGAGATTGCACGGTGACCAATATAGTCTAGTTTAGAAGTTCCGGCTCGCAAGTATTTTATTCTCCAATCGATCGATTGACATTTTTGCTTTGTTTAACCAACTGTTTCAACAATACAATTTAAACAAATGAGGTGGCCCCAAAAAAAGGAAGCGGGCGGGGACGCTCAACATGTTTTTATTTGCGTATACTTTATAGCCCTTTTTAAATTTCCTGTTGTTTTTGGTTTTGCTTGCTTTTCCTGTTATTACGAGGACGGTAAAGGTGACGACGACAACAAATATGATGACAATGACGATGCTGATAATTAGTCTGTTTTGTCTTTGTACTTGATAACAGATAACTGCCGGAATATTATGGCCACTGAGGTCAGGAGTGACATGTTTAAATACTGATGACATTGCCTTCCATGCCGTACCAGTCGTCTGTGCGTTCGTCTGGTTCACTATTGGCATATTTTCCGTAAGCATATAATTCGATGCGTCTTTCGAAGTATCACACATTGTTTCCGCATGTTTCCATGGTTAAGTCTTTCTTGAATTTGCAAAATTATTTTTATAACAATTATTTTCAGACGTGGATAGACAACCGACAACTGGCATGTGCGCTCCTTGTACTTGGTTTCCTCCAACCAGCCTACTACGTCATCTATATATTAATAGAAGTGAGTAAAATCCCCAAGATTTAAACAATCATTTTCCGATACCAGCATTCAATCAAACTTTAATTTAGACTTAAATTCTAACCACGACCACGATGTTTGTAGAATTAAGGCAATTTAGTTCAAATCAGTTATTTTGTAACACAATTTTTTACTGAAAAGTAATCAAGTGTTTCCATGAACACTTTCACCCTGCCATAACGTGCAGGAAAAAATAACGTGCAGGAAAAAAAGACGTGCTTACCTCCATCTTTGTGTTAAAGCTGAATGAATCTGTTCTCGTTGGGGTTATATTTGTTGACTTTTCCTATCTGTACTCGGTGGTCGTGTTTCAGAACCCCTGTCCCCGGAATATATTGTGGACATCCGAGCTCCCCCTTTCAAATTTGACCATTTTGTTATTTAAACCTGTTTCGCAACCATGACAAACTTTTTTTTCATTTTGGGCTATTTTGTGTAAACATACAAATAACAGTGTGTGGTCCAATCCAGGGTCCAAGTACGAGGCATTACGGTAGATTTGACCAAGCCCAACTTCATTTATTCTATTCAGTTGTGTTAATTATAATGTGGTAATGAAACCGATGATTCTTTTACAGTACATGGTAGCTCGGGAGTCCGAGAAATCGCGGGGACAGAAGATGCTAAAGATATTAAATTTTACAGATGGTGGGAAAACCCCAAATGATATTCAGGGAAGAAAAACCTTTTACACGTAATGTTCCGTGCTTGGAGTAAAATGTAATCACAAGTTACAAGGGAGAGCATCGCTTCATACATGTTTGCATACATACTACGCAAGTTCTCCGTCATTTTCCTTTTCTTTCCTTTTTTTTTTGGGGGGGGGGGGCAAAATCGGCAAAACAAATATGGAAGCAACTAAGGAGGTAAGAAACCAGTCACCGTCCGGGCCGAGAATTTAACATATTACAAACTATTAAGAACGTATAAGGAAACCATGCAACACAAGCATGCAACTTTTGTTTTATGTATAAAACCACTTTGTCTTGCAGTTGGGAATGAAATGGCCAGACCTCCCCGACAGCAGTTTGGTCCTTGGGGTCACTTTGACCGTCATCATCGTTAGTCTGTTGGTCAGGGCCTTTTGTTTCATCGTGATCTACCGGTACAGAATCCGTCAGTGTCCGAATGGTACGTACAATTTAGTCACATTGAGTTTCTTGAATGAACCCTATCAGGACCGCGGGGGGGGGGGGGGAAATGAAATTTGGGTACTTTTCCTAACTTTACCGGGGGTCAGTTTGGTACCAAAACCAAATATATAGGTTTTCCATGGTTACCATGGCAACCAATTTAAAAACTATGGTAACCGTGAAATTGAGCTATTTATGCGAAAAGGCATAGAACAAATAATTATGGAGGTCAAAAACATGTCTTTTCGTACCTGAACCTACCAAATATTGACTTTGGGCAAATGTCCAATGTCACTTGACTTACCGCAATGCATGGGAATCCAAGATGGCCGCCAGCGACGCAAATATCTTTTTACCATTTTCGGGCCATTTTTTATTTTGAGGAAGTTTTGACTGGGAATTCATAGCTGTGATGCCGTCATTCGAACATTTCGATGAAAACAGTCCTATTTTGGGGGTAAATTATCCAAACATCATGATTTTTCTCAAAATGACCCCAAAATGACTTATAGCGGATAGAGAATCATACAAATATCACATGTACGAATATTGAGTGACATCTGAATAAAAACTGTAGAAACTATGCCAAAAAAACAAATGTTGACCAAAAATTAGCAAAACATTGGTAAAACGCCCTCTTGTGGTCACGGCAGTGCAATCAAATTTAGCCATGTTGTAGAATGCCGGCCAGCACATGTATCTGCCAAATGTCAGGTGCAAAACCAAAGCACGGAAATTACGGAGGGGGGGGGGGGTTGCCCCCTCCCACGTCCTGAGACAGCAAACAAAAAAACGGTCCTGATAGGGTTAACAGACTTTAAGTGTGCCAGTGAGAGATGAATACCATTGGAATATGTGTATGCTTTAACCGATCAGGGCACAGTAGTTGTTGTTGGAGCAACTTTATGTGGTGCAAGGGAGCAAAGGCGATGTTGAAGTGGGTTGAACATTATATTGATTAACTGGGAACTTTTAACAAGATCACGGCTCTTTATAATACGAAAACATTGTAAATAATTAATGTAATAGAGGAACATCAGGAAGATTCAGAGGGTAGAAAATAGTTGGATTGACAATGTTGACGCATTGGTGTTTGTGTGACGATGGGACCATCGTCCATTTGTTGGGACCTGCAGAGAATGCTTTGTTGACTATGCATTTGCTGCTGACTGATGAATCAATGTTTCGAGCCCCTCCTTACCTGCCTCACGAGGACAACAGTCTGACCATCTTGGTGATTGGGATGGCTGAAATATTTTGAGACTCAAACACATCCATGGGACATTTCAAAAGGACGGATGTTGAGAGTGAATTTTCTTGTTTTCATTGTCTTACTCCTGTTTAGATGCAGGTGGCCCTACGTCTGTCATTTGTTATCTGCCACCAAAATGTTTATTTATCCATTTTATAGCTATACAGAAATAGGAACAAATTACAGACATGATTTGGTGTCCAGCTTTAGTCGACAGTATCGCTCAGTTCAGTGTTGCGCCATTAGATTATACTCATTGGCGATGAATTATTCGTGATGGGGGTGACGATGGCTGCGGAATTACTCAACAAAGTCCCACGAGACAAATTGTTTCATAAAATACGTTTTAATGAAATAACGCAACTTCGGAAAACCAAAGTTTCTTTCAAATTATGTGATTACCTTACTCAATAGTAAATTATTTTAACGTTTATTGTCGATCATATGTAAACGAAGAAACATACAACATACACATATTATCAGAAATAAAGTTCTAAAGAAGGGACAAAAACCAGCAATGAGGGTCCAACCGCACACAAAAACAAGACAAACAAAAGAAAACGAAAAAATGTGTGTTTTGAAACAGAACACATGGCTTTTCCGATTGCCTTTTTTCAGCATAGAACTTCATTATAGGATCTATAGCTATACTAAGTTGAATTCAGATATGAAGTTGTATAATGACCCAAAAGTCGTGCTCAAAACTGGACCTTTATAGCTCCTGTCATGTGACACGTGTTTACGTCATCACGACGTCACTCTATGCCATGACATTTCTCCATAGGGTCTATATATTTGCGAAGTTTGATTAAGATTTGAGGTTGACCAAAGAGCTGAGGAAAAGATCTGTGTACAAAGTCTATGGGATTTGGAATGTACATGTGCGTATGGCAAACTCTTCAACAATACAAAACCATAATAAAAAAAAACAATTGCGTCAAAACATCACTTAGTATTTAGCATGAAGAATACAAGTGCTACACATATACCACGTTTTAAACCAATCAAAGGTTGTTTAATATGCTTATTAAAAATTGCCCTATAGATGGGGCATAAAAAAAATCTATAAAACGTCTGTATATATGCAAACTTTGGGACCCATCGGACATGTCTGTCTGATATTAGACTTAACATAATATACCTTTAAGGTGAACTCACGTGACCCGTGAAGATGCCGTCATGACGTCGCTCCATGCACAATTTCAGTTTAGGGTTTTTGCTTTCATTGAGATCCAAGGTTGTTTAATGACCAAAGTGCCGCAGTCAAAGTCCATGCACAAAGTCTATGGGATTTGGGATATAACTAAAATAAGAAGAACAAATCAGAACAAAAACAAAAGCCAAAAAAGCCCCAAAAGCCAAAAAACACACAGGGACTCCCAGAGAAAAATCCACAGAGTGTGGTAGGAAAAGGGTGGAGGCGGGAAATTGAATGACGGATGACCTGAAATAGTTCACGTTTGCCCAAAATACTGACCCTGCAAATGTCCGCACGCGCGAAGCATTAGTGACCATCGTGGACAGACCAATCATAACCAATCAGCCACAACGAGCAGTGAATGATGTCATCGCTCCGCCCATAAAACCGATTAAAAAGCATTTAATCGTGCGCGTAAATGTATATTTAGTCGATTACAGCTCGCTACCGTTTTTATTTTTTTATTTTTTTTCATTTAGACGTGATTGTGTTTGCTGAAAACATTCGTAAAGGATACGGGTACAACATGCTTTAACATTACACCTTCTTTACATTGGTGACATTTCAGTTTTCTGTGATTTATTCTGTAGAGTCCGTTCATGTGCAAAAGAAGCTCAATTGAATACGAGTGAGTGGCATAGTACCGCCCTGAGCTATTGTATCCGCTAGTACCAGCACAATATCACCAGGATGCCGTAGTCAAACTAACTCAAGTTGTAAGAGAGTCGTCGGCATATTAATGACAAACTTAGACATCATGCCATCATTGTTCCTCCCCTATTTTGCATGAATGGAGCGATGAGTCAAAACACCTATTGCCGGTGGCGTATCTACAGGGGGGACGTCCCCTCCCCCAGCCGAAGCCCCCCCCCCCACCCCCC
>JAULKO010314960.1:0-13683 GCA_032356045.1 Mediaster aequalis | reverse complement strand
GCGGTGATCACGTATCCGGATTCCTGTACACCATCGTTCTTATGTTGGTCATTTGGTGCATTCATTATGACACCTTTTGTCACATAGCACGTGCAACCATATACCCATACGCTTCAAACAGTATACCAGTTTGTATTTATTTTTGACTGCATTACATGTACTCCCAACAGGGCTACCGCAGGAAGAACATGTACATCGCGACGCAGATGCCCATGCCCAACACGATAGCTGACATCTGGCGCTTGGTGTATGACCACAAATCCACCTGCATTGTCATGTTGAACCCGCTGGATCCCAAAGAAGAGGTGAGTCCGAATTGGTAATACTTCCGCCTATATGCAAAACATGTACTGATACTTCCATTTGATTTTGAACATGAAATCCAATCTTGCTCCCATGGACCACAATTTCAACACATAGGGTAATTACCGCAGGTTTGGTAATTGTTGTTCCAACCAATTATCTTTTTTTTATTTGGCATGCAGACCATGTGCCAATATTGGCCGGAGGAAGGGTCGACGATTGAATTCGGTCCACTTGTTGTTGAGCTGGTGGAGACGAACGAATACAACGGTGTAACTGGCCGGACGTTCACTCTGAGAAACAATAAACAACAGGTACGCAGAATTGAACTTTGATGCCTTTGTGATAATCCATGAAAAGATGATTTTGTTGCGTCTAGTTTTTGTTCACTGCAAACAGTAGACCGATCTATTAATCCCCGCCCCTTGACGTATTGTCCAATCGCAGCCGCGACTACGCGTTACAAAGGTCCAACAAAAGTCTGACATGCGTTTGCATACGTGTGGCACGCGCATGTGCAGCATGCATGGTGGCATTGTAGAGGCGTACGTGTTGTTACCCACGTGCGCAGTGGGAGGGGCTTAATGGATTGTTCTATTGAAATTGAGACATGTTTGGAATCCTAAACCACCCTAAATTTTACTCTAGACAAACACAGTTTGTTTTAATCTAGACGCTATCAATATAATTTTTGTGTGCACCGATTTGTTTACAAAATTCCAGTATAACCAATTCGAACGTATATATCCAATCCGATACTGGCTTTAAAAAAAATGTAATGTGACATCTTCAAGAAAAACCAGGATCTGTCTTTTTAATGTCCAAATTTGCTTGCCTAAAACTGCTACCTTCAATATGTCTTAGTAATACCAACACTTGTAGCACTCTTCCGCATAAATGCACTCGTACTGATGGCCGTGCTAATAACCAGATGGGACATTTCACACTTTGAATGTGCCATTTCGACTGGGAGTTTATAAAATGGTCCTTGTATCCGGAAACTTGTTTCAGTCCCAGGAACCCCGCACCGTCCGTCAGTTCCAATGCAGAGGTTGGCCGTCTGAGAAGGAGGTCCCCGGTTCCTTGCAAGCGATGCTAACTCTGATGGAGCTTACTCACGACAGGCACAACAAGGAAGGACCTATCGTGGTTCACTGCATGTAAGTATTAGGGAGTTCATCAATATCGGACCGCTACTTCAACCGGCGGCTTCAACAACGATCACTCTAACAACTGGCGGTTTCGTCCGTGGTTGCCGGTGATCGTCTTTGAGTTAACAATCCAATAATAACATACACTTTTCGTCCTACACAAAGACCTAAAACTGTCTGAGGTGAAGCATACGATTAAATAAATCTACCTATTCAAATAGTATGACCATTTTGGTGATGTGAATCTTGCTGAATTTTATCAACGAATTTCGGTTTTGTTTTCCCTGGAGTGATGGCTTGGGTCGCACTGCGGTATACTGCACCGTGATGGCACTCCTGGAGCAATCAAAGGAGGAGAAGGCGGTAGACGTATTTCAAGCAGCTTTCCGCCTCCGGACAGTAAGCGACAACATGATGTACTCCTTGGTAAGTGCCGATGATGTTATTTTAGAAGCGATATATATTATCGTTCAGCTGAACCAACTCACCAAAACATCGTAATTCTTTATTTCGTTTGAAGTCACGTAACTGTATATTAACATAATGCATGCCTCTAAAGGAAACGGGGGTGCGTTCCACTCACGCGAGCATCGCCAACGTTCGCCAACGTTCGCCAAAGTTCGCCACTTTTTTGTGCGCGTCCAATGGAAAATTGTTCGCGAAGTTCGCAAACGTTCGCGTTGTTCGCATGAGTGGAACGCACCCCTGGGGTTCTTTTGCATTGTCGTCTCATGTTACAGAACATGGGCATCGATGGGCGGGGGGACATGTCCTCCCACTTTTAAGGAAGGAAAGCATATCAACTATAGTGTCCCGAAACGTTTTTTACTGGCTTGTACTAAAAAAACGCCCTCGAATTGATTGCCGAGATTGCCTAAATAGTGCTCAGAAATGCACCACAAAGCTTCCAGAATCCAGAATTTGCCTACATCGTGTTCGCGCAGGCAACTCTACCTACTCTTCGATCAGGCGTCGGGACATCCAGTTTGGATCAATTTTCAAAAGGGACTAATTAAACAAATACAAGAGCCTCGTCTTGTCCCTCAAATTGTTTTTGCTTTCTTCTATACGTAAAGGAATTAAAGTCTGCAGGAAAAACATCTGGAGCTTACAAACAATGGCATTGAATGGCTCTTATTTACTTTACTCCATTAACCACTGTGAAACCCTTGGACGGTGATTTTCTATTCAAAACGAAAGGATTAGGGGGGGGGGATGTGATTTTAACAAAGGGCGTCCAAAATCACGCCCTGCTCTATTGAGGATTACGGGATAAGCCTGCGAAGTATTGTTCCACCGCGCCAAAGGGTATATTGTGACTGTGTGAGGGTGACTGTTTGAATTTGTGACGGTGACTTTGTGACGGTTTAACAGCTCAAACCCCATTGTGTTTCCGGGCTCGGGATGTGATTTTGGACAACCCATTGTTAAAATCACATCCTCCTAATCCTCCTTTCTATTTTGAATAGTAAATCACATCCAGGGGTTTCACAGTGTAAGTACAGATCTGTTAGCCATGTTCCACTACATCAGCTGTTTTTCTAGGTGGTATATTACTTCCTAAAATCGTATTTTATATGTTGGATATGTCACCCAACCGACACTCCATAATTCATATTCTTTTTTTTGTTTTGCAGGAACACTATGCAATGTGTTATGAAGTGCTGCAGGCTTACATAGATGCCAATGTCATCTATGCCAACGTCTAGAGAGAGGTTCGTTTTGACAGAATCTACACCAGATGAGAAATTGGTACGAAAGTGCAAGAAACAGAAAACAAAAACAGTGTCATTTATTGACAAAGTCTTAAAAGGGTACGTTTATTCCGTCATCAGTGTGAAGGGAAGGGAGCTACACGGTGCGATGGGAAGAATGGGTTCTGCAGGAAGAGTACACTTTATTGCAGGCAAGAGGGACTCATTCTAAGAAGAGTCAAATATTAATTGCTTAAAGATTTTGATTTTACTATTATTACTTGTATTGTTGTATACTTGTTTGTGATTTTCATGCCTGAATAAAATAATTATTATTATTAATTATAATTAGCGTCCAAATGGCAATGACCGAGTTTAATGCCGAAAAAATCATGCTGCGTGTTCTTTTGGAAATGAGGAAGGAATTACATCTTCCTTAGGGAAGCACGAACCTTGATTCTTACATATCCCTTAAATGGTTTTTCAGAGCACATTTATTTTGCTGTCGTTTACACCAGGTTCAATATATTGACTTCAGCGAACATATTCCTGCTTAGTCAGAACCAGAACATGTCTTTGCAGTTGGCGTTAATCTAAGGCCGAAAATCTGTGTCCGTATTGCGTTATCGTAATGCGTAATGGGTAAAAATGAAATTTGCACGAATAGCAACGCCGATACTTCCATGTACCCGTATTGCGTGTTGCGTCCGTATTGTATTACGCGTTTAAATATACAGGTATCATACGGGTGCAAGATGCCGAGGAACATACCTGTGTTCGCTGTTCCTGAATTTGTAATTTACACGGATGGAAATGGTAATTTCACCTAATAAATAAATGCCTGCAGTAAGCGATGAACAAAACATTTCTAGTACTGTTGCTCTTTGTTAAGTTTCTTCACTTAATAACACCGTGTCAACTTAAAATCACAATAAACAAATAAGCCGAGGTTTATGTCTACAAAAAGTGCTTAAAAATCCCGACAAAAACTGTTTGAGCACTCCAAAATGCCTGAAATGTACGTTCGTGAGAGACAAAATATACGTATACATGGATTTCGGATAACGGAAAGTGGATACGTACATAAACGCAGTACGCACAACAGACACGGACACATGGATTTTCGGCCGTTGTCTGAATTTTTTTTAAACAATTTGATTTTACGCAGAGTTACGGTATTATTTTACGAATAAAAAGACTGAAATGTCGACAACTGTTTGAAAGTAGAAAGGAACTAAAATGGGATTTTATATATGTTTATCGTGGTTGACACTGCGATTTCTTTCTGAAAACGCCCTTTTACAAAGTAATTGTATATCAGCATTTTTAATAAGATTTTTGCTTCTTTCAGTTGCATTCGATGTACGACAGTTGTGATTTTAAACAATTCGAACATTCACTCTCGAACATTGATTAAAAGAAAGCAAACTTCGGACTTGAAACGGTATTTCTGTAAAACAGATTTTAATACTAATTTGTATAAACGGTATCGGATTTATTGCGATCTTAAACAATGTTGTAGTCGAGACCTCATAAGACCATCACAAGACCCCACAAGACCGTCACAAGACCATCACAAGACCTCAAGTCTGAATTCAAGTCACAAGCTATTCAAATGAACTGCAACAAAATCATTCCTTTGTCATTGTTCACCCGGTTACCTGTAACTAGTCTTGTGACTGGTCTTGTGACTGGTTTTGTGCCTGGTCTTGTGATGGTCTCTAATACAACTCTGATCTTAAAAGAATCCATGATTATATTGATGGAAATATGCATTAAGGAAGATTGATGCAGACTTACTGCGGTTCCGTTTTATAAAATCTAAATTCCTATGTATGCCTTAATATCCTTTGTCTAATATAGACCTCTTTCATGTAATGTCACAAGTCATGCTGGACCGCATGGTATTTTGATGGTAATGAAGTGCTTATGTGATGGTAATGAAGTGCTTATTCAAAATAAACTAGTCAAGCGTGCTGTGTTCGCACGTGCGCTCGCACTTAGTTTAACCTGCCCGTAGGATACATGCACTACCATCACCCCACGGCGGTCCACGCGTGGTGGCATTGTTTACATTGTTACATTAGATGTATGTGGTGACGTAGATGAAAAAAGGTCTACGCAGCGTGGGCGAATGCAAATACTGATTGTAGAAATACACTTCTTAAAACTACTTGTATGCAAAACGTGTTCTGAAGCTTTGTTTAATAATTGTAAAAAAGGAAAAGCCGAACAATACTTTCATGTTTGATTTTTTGGAATTCTTGGAAACACTTTATTATAAAAAATTTAACATTTTAATTGAATATTTGGTGAGGATAGTCTTAAATTTTGTTGTATAATTATAATTTTGCATGTAATTGTCGATAAGACTGTAACTACTCAGCATTAATTGTTTTGACTATCGATAATAAGCGGTGAGCCTGTTAAGAGGTGAAAGGTGAGACAATATTTATGACTTGTTTTGATTTTTGTTTTGTTTTGATTTGTTTTGTTTTGTTTTGTTGTTTTGGAAAAAAAGTTAGTGAGCCCCGCCAAAGACAAATCCCGAGAGCGTCACTGCTCTCATCCCTCGTGGAAATTACTGGGTCCTTATAGTCATTTTTCGGTGGCCTTGCAACTTGAAAGGGATCTTTTCAAAGACCCAAACTTCATTAAAGCCCCCTAAACAGCCATGATTTAGTTATGGGGTGGGGGAAGTCCAGGAGTGGGGTTGAATAGGTTCCTTTGAGGACAACAAATGGAAAGGAGACCTGATTAATGGAGATATATATACGAACAGACGTTTGAAGCTCAATTCTGCTTATCAACCATACACGTTTGACTATAGCCCAATCTATGCAGCACGCATGCGTAGTGTAAAACAGAAAAAGTAAGTATTTTCAAAGAAAAACATTTTCTTACTCCAAAATTAGTGTTTCTTCATCAGATTTACACTTCTTGGTAGTTGTCATATTAAGGGCAAAAAAATGGCGGCGAGATATGGAAGTCATATTACGGGGCAAAAAAGTGGCGGTGAGATATGGAATTCTTTCCGTAGTCTCTTTTCCAAAAGGACAATGGTAGCGAATTTCCATACAAACGTGTATGGTTGATAGGCAGAGTTGAGCTTCATACGTCTGGCTGTATATATAACTCGGTTCGTGGGCAATTCTTGTGATGAGTGGAGTCAGGTTAGCGTAGTGCTACTTTCCTCGCCTTCCACCGCTGTGACCCGGGTTCGAATCCCGCCTGGGCTAACATGTTGATTGGGTTTTCAGTCCCTGCCTGACTCCGTGGGTTTTCCCCAGAATAGAATTCGGGGGTTTTCCTCCCACCTCTAAAACTGAACATTTCTTCGTATTTTCCCCACAGGTTTCTTCAGGCTTTCGAGCTACAAAGCAATATGCGCTTTTGAGGAATCCTTTGGTTTCATTACCAGAAATAAATAAAATACAAATAAATAAATAGATATCAACTCCTCCTTCCGGCCCCTTCAAAATGGTATAGCGACCCGGAACCCCCCCCCCCCCCCCCCCAACCAAAGTAGTATTGAAAAACAACTGAGCCAAGTTCACGGGCGGGATACGCAATTGTGCTTGAGGACACACAATGTGCTGGACAAAATTGGCCAGCGGACATAATGTGGCCGGACACAACATGCCAGTCTAGCCTACGTAATTGGACAGACATAATGTATGGTGTTCTATAGACGACGGCATTTTTTCTTGATAATTTACATTTACCCCAAAATGTACTTCAGTATACCATAACACATTCATATTTAATAGCGTTTTTTTTTGGATTTCGCCTTTTTAAAGAAGCCTCAATAAAAGCACAATGTGGCTACTTTTAAGTAAATTTTTTAATCTGGGCTGAATATCATTTGTCTGCAATATAAAAAACGCATCCCCCAATTTGGCCCCAGAAAAGACAGATGCAAAACGAGTGTTACTTTTCAATGGGAAAGTGAAAGATGAAATTGCGCAGTTACAAATGAACTTGTTTGATGTGGTAGATTGCATAGAACCTTATATAATTGATATTCATAAACAACCCTGATAAGTTTTGTTTTTAATTATGCAAAAAAAAAATTAACAAATTGAACAAGCATTTTCAGACCTGTGATAATCACAGTATTTTCGGTTTAAGTACTGTCAGGAATTACGCATAAAAACTCTAGATTAAGAGAGTAAAATTGTACACACAAAGAAATGTTTAAATCTGTATTTGCCACAAAGCATTGCGAAAAGCTAATTTGTAAACAAATTTGCAAAAAGTGTGTGCAGTGCACTCTTACAAAATCAAGTCAGATTTGACTAGAAAGCAGTCAGACTTGTACCCAGCTGACTATAGCTGTAGTCAGCTAGGTGCAAGTCTGACTGTTTTCTAGAAAAATCTGACTAGGTTGTTTTCACAGTGCAAGGAGTTGCATTCGTCCGCACTGCATACTTGACAGTGACATACACATTACTCTATTTGATATACACTGCAAAAACTGTGGTGTTAACACTGTGTGGTATCTGGGACCAGTCGGTCAATATAGATACCACACGGTGTTAATTTAACACCACAGTGTTTGCAGTGTACTTATCACTGCCACAGCCTAAAAGTTTGCATTAATGCTTCCAATATATCTGATTAATATAATCAAGACTGCCGTAAGATTGAAATTAATCCTATGTACAGTTTATAGCAATACAGTGTTGTTCAATACCACAACTGTATTATGCGGGAAAACTTAGCCACCGAACGCAATAAACAAGCCTGATATAAATGCTGTGGAATATGATAGGAATGGTACAATTTCTAATACGATGTATATACAAAGCGCTATAGCTTACATACGCTTTTGTATTCAAGTTCAGGTATCATTCTGGTTTTGTTTTATAACATATTGCCATAAACACGTTCATAAATACAAAATGTCATATTTGACTGTTTAACAAACAAATGCTTTTAAAAATGAAGTTTCTCCCAAATTTTGCCAAAATTTTGAAAGATCATTGTTGAGTTTTAGTAAAGTGGTAATATATTGCTTGTTGTACTGTTTCAAGGACAAGATGACAAACAGCATGTATTTCCTACGTATGGGCATTTTCGTATTTTCCGAATTTTCGTAGTTATTTATGAACGTGTTCATAGTTCTGCATGAAATAATATTAAGGTTCAATATTTAACATATTTTGGTAACAAAAACTTCGATTAGTATTAATTGCTAAGACATTCTGAGTAAACAGCAATGAGTATTTATGTGTTATGTTATTTCAACTTCGTGTAAATACCGTAAACCCGACATTCAAAGAAAAGAAATTCAGAGTTATGTAATTAGTGACAATCGTCAAAGGGTTTTGGTAAATCTCATTGACAAGTTCATGTTACCCTACAAACATTGCAGATCTGAATTTGTATAGGTTGTGAACCTATGCATGGATGCCAGAATCTTGACTCTCCTTGAAATGACTTGCCAAAATTTCACAAAAACAGCACATCAAGGGAGAGTCATGTGTATCAATATTTTCTACGTTTTAAAGATATTTTAACCATAATACTTTTAGGACTAATGCTTTTTGCAACCCAACCGGGCGCATCCAATACACTGTCTCTTTAACGTGGTCTGGGTATTATATATCACGTACAATTATTTTTGTATTAAAATGCATGTAAATCTAAAATTTTTCAAACTAAGCAATGTGGCTTTGATTTGTGTATAGGTACGCGAGAGGACATTGGTATCTCCCGCTGGTCAACAGAATATTTCTTTTCGATCGATATATTTCACCCCAAAGTCCATCACTCCTGACATTGAAGCAGTCCAGAACTGGCAACAGCTTGTAAGTATTTAAGGTCTACTATAATTATTGTAATTATTAATAATTACAAACTTGTCAAGGTCTACATGTTTATTTATCCAAAATACGTTCAGGGAAAAATGCGTTTACAGTCACAAGCGCCTAATTATAAGGCTGCCTAATACTGTGGCCGTGTATGCACCATAAATGAATATACAAGCCCGTTGCTCAGGGGTGAACATTTCATGTCGTGCAGTTTCATCGTCACTTAAAGACAGCATAGAAATGTCCAAACTTACTTTTATAATTATGAAATACTATTCTAAACAAACAAATACGGAAATAATTCCATATCTCACAGCCATCTTAGACCTCGTGTACATTGTCCATGGGCCATGACAGAGAAAGTCTGTGTTTTCAAATAAAAACTTGAAATTTTCTCACTTCTAAATTAGTGTTTCTTCATCAGATTTACACTTCTTAGTAGTTGTTAAGTCAACATTAAGGGCAAAAAAGTGGCGGTGAGATATGGAATTCTTTCCACCAATACACGTTCTAGCATGCCCTATAGCATCTCAAGTGTTACAAATAATTGTGATGGAAATAATTGATAATATTGTGGTGAAAACTTGATCCATCCAGCCACTCTAGGCATTTTCATAGACGACGTGTATGTCCAAGTAAGCACGGAGCACTTCGTAACACATTGCATAGTGTTCCTATAAAAAAGGAGGAATTAAAAATGCAAATAGTATGATATCCAATAATCAAAGACTATTGCTTTAGATGTATTCCAGTGAAAAAAGCATGTGGTATATAGTGATTTAGTTCGCTTTAGGTGATCCTCAGGCATGCTCATGTATGACGTGGTTTCTTATCTTTTTGGGGTTGCTTTTTCTGTATTAATTTTGTCTTGTTTTGCCTGAAAATAAAGAAGAAATAAATAAATAACGGCAAGTACAACAGACTCTTGTGACTATTTTCTTAAATAATTTTTGGTAATTTAGTACCGGACGATGACAGCTTGTCCAAATAAAATATTTATAAAAATACCGAATTAGGTTTTAAAAAGATACATTATTCGCTTTCATAATACAATACTGCAAAACAATTTGTAATGGGCCTCTACACTTACCGCGGAGTTCAACATGTTGCGGTTTGCGACACGGAGGCGGTGAACTGCTTGAAATACGTCTACAACTTTCTCCTTCTTGCACTGTTCCAAAAGTGCCATCACGGTGCAGTATACAGCAGTACGGCCCAACCCATCACTCCAAGACAAATACAAATATGTTGACTGATTACAAATTGCGTTTGGATTCGAACGAAATAGGTTAGCACAAAAATAATGGTATAGACATTTCATGTGATGTCACAAGTCATGCCGAACCGCATGGTGAGTTGATGGTAATGAAGTGCTTATGTGATGTAATGAAGTGCTTATTCAAAATAAACTAGTCAAGCTGTGTGCGTTCGCAAGTGCGCTCGCACTTGGTTTAGCCTGCCCATAGAATGCATGTACTACGATCACCCCAACATTTTTAAACATGATGTATTTGGTTCGTATAGTATAGTATCATAATACCCTTTGCTATATATACTATACCGATTTGCATAACTAAGTAGATTACCGCGGTTGAAGCCGCGGGTTCAAGGAGCAGGCTGATGCGGACGACCTCCCTAATACTTACATGCAGTGAACCACGATAGGTCCTTTCTTGTTGTGCCAGTTGTGAGTAAGCTCCATGAGAGTCAACATCCCTTGCAAGGAGCTGGGGACCTTCTGCTCAGACGGCCAATATTGGTACTTGAAATGGCTGATGGTTCGGTGACCCTCAGACTGAAAAAAAAAAGATCAGCGAAGGTCATGTTGCACCTTAGATCACTCTGACACCGGTCGAAACGGCGCTGTGTGAAAGACATCGCAATTTGTCATCTTGCCAAAAATATACTGAGACAAGGAATTATATTTGTGAATTAATATTTATATTTATTTGTGGGTTAATCTGAGCACTTGTAACACTACATACTCGATACTATTTCATGACGTTTGTTCCTACTGTGGAGACCTCATGAATATTTTATAAGCATGGCGCGATCTCACTCTGAAGCCCTCGGGTGTTATTTTGTATTAAAAATGGAAAGGAGGATTAGGTGGATGTGATTTTGACAAAGGACGTCCAAAATCACATCCTGCTCTATTCGGGAATACATGTGAATCCTGCAAACTAGTATCCCACCATGACGAAGAGTACAATCTGACTTCTCGGTTTAGCAGCTCAAAGCCCATTGTGATTCCGGGCTGAGATGTAATTTTTGGACGCCCTTTGTTAAAATCACATCCACCTAATCCTCCTTTCATTTTGAATAGAAAATCACATCCAATGTTTTCACAGTGATCTCGTCTCCTGATCTCGTCTCCTGGGCCGGTCTTTCCGGCCTTCGGGAATCCTGTAGACTCAACCTGCTCCTTGTCGAGCTGCAAAGTTCACCTTAATCGTCAGTCTTTTCAGCTACTTTCTACCTATCAGTGTTGGAGGTCTCATAGCCGGCCTCGGCACCTTCTGGACTCGAAGAATAAGCCGAGGCCGGTTCGAGGCCGCCCGTTTTGACTCAATTTTCCCACCATTTACTTTTCCCCCAAAAATGTTATCGTGACAAAGTACAAACAATTACAGAAGCTGAATTTCTATCAAAATTTGGGCATGCCTTACGAAAGACTAAGTAAAAGTATTTTGCTCTAAAATGCAGTCCCTGACATCACATATGTATCTGTGGTACTAGTTGGTTATACTAGAGTCATGTGTTTGTGAAGTCATTTGTTCTCAGTCCGATAAGAAAATCGTTTAAAACAATTCACCTTCGTGTAAATATTTTTGTTTTACATGTGTGTCCCCTTGTTGAGATTCAACTTCACACCCTTCCGGGAGTGACTACTCCGGACCCCGTGGCGACCTTTTTGTCGACTAACTACACTACAAAGACTAAAAGCCACTCGAGGTATAGGAGAGCCGTAGAAGAGGGGAAACAAACACATTAATGTGGACAAACAGGAGTCCACGACACAGACACAGGTTCCCTAACAGTTAGACAACAAGAAGCACTGTTATTCGTCATCGACAGTAAGCAAACACCTGCCTAAAAATAAAACAATAAAGACACGTGCAACGGAAGGAATGGGAGAATTTCATTAGGAATTAAGAGTTACGAAACGCCATTGCTCTGCAGGATGCAGACCTGGGTTGACGGAAAGCAAATGAATTAAGAAGGGGGTAGTGCCGGGTGAAAAACTCTTGCGACAGAACATACTAAACTAGAAATAAAAATTTGCTCTGCCGAAGTGTTCCTCAATTTCTGGTAACATTTGGAAATGTACTGCAATTTAGGCCTACATATTAATCTTGATGTGATTTACTGTTTAAATAAAACGCTTTGAAACAAAGGAGAGAGCTTACGCTCAGACGTCTTCTTTATCTTTAGAATATCACATTTGGATTATTACTTAGTTAATAAATTCCAAGGTTCGCGATTGACCAAGCATGGCATTGCTTCTTGTAGCCATAATTATCAATATATCAAATAAGAAATCGAACAAATAAATACACCAACAAATAATGATAATTGCACGCAAACAAGGTCTATAATTTATAGGCTGGACGAAGGTTTTTCAATCTTTATTATCTAGTTGGTTATCAGGGATGTTTTTCGACGGGCAGACATTACATTTTCAATAATTATCTTTGACAAATCGCTTGTACGGTAGCTAAAGAAAAAATATGAAAGGTGTCCTTGGTTTCCTAGTGTACCTTTTCTTCCTTGTTTCTCAGAGTGAACGTCCGGCCCGTTACACCGTTGTGCTCTGTCGTCTCCACCAGTTCAACAACAAGCGGGCCAAACTCAAAGGTTGATCCTTCTTCGTCTGGCCAGTATCGACATATGCTCTGCATGGCAAGTAAACAAAACAAAACAAAAAAACAAGAAAAATTAGTATAATGTGCTGACGCTGCACCTGTGAGGAAAGTTTGGACATTCAACTGCGCATGCACAGTCGAGTTGTGGAGAGCTGCTGAGATAAAAAGTAAAAACGGTAAAAACATCAAAGTCGTCATGGGAACTAATGAAAATGGAATGAATATTGGTTTGGTTTGGTTTACAAATGGGTCCTTCTCCTCGGCGTCCTGGGTTCAAATCCTGCTTTGACCGACTGGGTTCTCGGTCCCTCGTTATTCCCTGACTTTTCCCTCGAATGTCCAGTGTTTTTCTCCGAACTGGCTTAATTAGGCTTAGGCACTTTTAAGGAATTCTTGGGTTTATTACCAGTGAGAAAAAACGAAACAGTTTCTTCATTAGAAAAGAGCATTTTCGTAAGTCCATTTTAAGATAAAAACACAATTGTATATCAGAGTTTGTATCAGAAAAAAATGCGCAAGCTGAAAGATGTGTCATTATATGAATTGACATTTTTTGATAAGGTTTAATCTAACGCTTTTTAAAAAAAATCTGCAGGAGAAAATTTGACTCACCTTGTCTTTAGGATCCAGCGGGTTCAACATGACAATGCAGGTGGATTTATAGTCATACACCAGGCGCCAGATGTCAGCTACCGTATTGGGCATGGGCATCTGTGTCCCGATGTACATGTTCTTCCTGCGGTAACCCTGCTTGGAGAACAACCTTTATCATTACCATCGTAAAATTGGGTGTGATCCCTGGCTATACGGCATTCTGGGTTGATGACTTCTGACTAGCGCCCACCCGAACAAA
>JAULKO010314750.1:0-13701 GCA_032356045.1 Mediaster aequalis | reverse complement strand
GTCCTTTCGTCAATGATTTTCAGACAAACGGCGCATTTTCAAGCGATGGTCGTGTACATCATTATATTCTACTTTTCACGATCTTCCCAACTATGACATTTTTGGGACGAACGCTTTTTGTAGCCCAATTGGGCGCCTCCAAGACATATTGTGCCTGGTGAGGGGGTCTTTCTAACATGACGATCAGACGGGAGCAAGGGCGGATCTGGGGGCAATGTCAAAGAGGGCAATGGCCCCAAAACAAAAACCTTCAGACAAAAAAATAAGCAGCAATGAAATGGCGCCACTAACGTTAGAAAGAGTACTAGACCCCCCTCCCTCTCAGGTCATCAGATTCTTTTCAGGACGGACATTTTTTCGGGGTAACTTTTTGGGGAAACACATTTTTGGCGCCCCCCCCCCCAAATTTGTTTCCCCTCTGGATCCGCCATTGGACCGGGGGAGGGGGGGGGGGGGGGTGCGCAGGGGATCAGGGGTCATATTTTGTTTAGTTTGTGTGTAAGTTAAAGATGCAAGTACTTGTCCGTGCTCTTTTCGAGTTTCACAAATAAATCAATAAATAAAAATTCATTTTCAATTTTTATTCAAGCAAAACAAAAGTTATTCGCTTTAAATGAAACGTCGAACGAAAAAATCCGCCCACGTTTAGTTACCTAATTGTTACTTTTCAAATTTCAAATGATTTGCGGGCAGGCAATAACTCAATTCCAGGTCCCCGATAACCTAGTATATAAGCCTTGTTAGGAGGGTTACACACTCCCAAAATAGAAACAAAATATGTATTTCCCGTTAAAATAAGGAATACAATTTGAAAATTATTTACAAGAAAAATAATCAAATTTATTGAAGAGCACGGACAGTACATATTCAAAGATATTGGCCAGTTTTGAAACTATACTATATTATATTTCTGCAATAAGCCAAATCGGAATTACAAATACGACTGTATACTGGCACTTTCGGATAAACATGGCTCGATTTTGTGCACAAGTCAATGAGGAAACTGGTACTGGTAACCAAGTCTGTAATTTTTGTTCACGTAATTTGCTCAAAAGTAACGCAAAAAAACCTTACAGATACAATGTACATGTATACGTTGAGCCAGTCCTGTGATCTGTTAACTAGAGATGATTGTTTTTCACCTGAGTTTGGCACAGAAGTTTCTTTGACTGGTGCTCTCCTATCACTTTGTACATGGTGAAAGTTTGTTTATCAATTTTTTCCCCATTTCTTCCATTACTTTCCACAGAGCGATGGCCTTATCACGCCTCGCTAGGACTCCGCGCACCTGCACGTACGTATACGCGGCCGGCCGGACAAAGGCGGTGGGTTGGGTCAAGTCGTTGGTTGCCCGCGGATCCACACCCGCTTGTAGTGAGTTGACCAATCAGAAAGCCTCGGCCAATCTCACTCTAGCCAATAAGCAACGGGGTTGACACTTCCGCGTCAAACTAATTTGAATGTTTCTCTGCTATTTTATATAAACGCTGAAGGACGTTTTTGTTTTGTTAGGATGATGACCTTAATGCTGCATGCAGAGCGCGTCTTTCGAATTCCTTTCGGTCCTGTGACTCCAGACAAAAACAGAAAATTGATGATCGAATGAGTTGGTCGATTTGTAGCTCCTTTTTTTGAGAATTTTCGGTGCAAACAGCCTATGGCGGATCCAGGATTCTGTGAGGGTGTGTGCGTCTTATGGTGTTTATCGAGGACAGGGAACAAAATAATGACAATAAGGGCAAGTTGTCCTCAGTTGGAAATCGTATGTAAAACAAGTGAGAGGGGTTTCAAAAAAGTTAGGGTAGTACAAACAAATTAAGCACATCAGAAGGACAATGACGTCCTCGAGGTATACGCCATAAATAAACTTGTATGCGTGGTGTGTGTTTGTGTCGGGGTCTCGGCTAAAACATTCTGTGTGAGGAATGTTTTTTGGGGAAAATACAAAACCTACGCGGGGGATAGGAAGTTTTTGAAAACAAAATTGAGGTATGTATACCATTTGAAATATAGATTGCAATCGTCGAACTTTTCAGTTGTTTAATGTAAAATGTTTGGCTATTTATTATTTCATATTTATCGATTAATTAATCAATCAATCAATCAATCAAATAATTAATTTTAAATAATTAATTAATTAATCAATCAAATAATCAATTAATTTGTTTATTGGGTTTTGTTTAGGGGGGAGGCGAACGCATTTTTGCCCTGTCCCAGATATCACATTTTGAAAGGGGGCCAAGCTACACGTATAATACTTGTCTTCCGTGCTTTTGTCAACGGGCATCGACAGGTCTATTATATATAAATGACAGATTTAACTGTTGTTTAACGATGTTTTTATTGAAACAAAACAAGTCTAAGTTTGAAAATCTTCATAAATATGCTGAAGGTAAGATTTAAATTAAAATGAAATGGAGCAAATTACATGTACTAGACATGTTGTCTGGTGTCGAGTTTCTCTTTCTGTTAGGCGTCTAAAACTAGCCGACAACTTGGGTTGTCCCAATATGTCTTTTGACATTTCCAAACGGTTTCGTAGAATCGTCTTAAAATGGTGTTTTTTTTAGCCACGAAATAGTATCAGCGGCTTCAATGATATCAATTAACTTTGTAGTTATACAGATTTTGATCAAGGTAACGACGTTCGTGAAAATCAGCCGGAATTATAAGAGTATACGCAACAGAAATATCGAGGGCGGGGCACTACACACGAGAAGCAGCTGCACTCTCGTGAATGCTGGCGCCATTATGCGGTGACCTCCACAACAATAGTTCATCGAAGAAAAATCAACTCAGTTTCTTGCTTTTGAATAAATCATTGGAGATCTTCACCAGTGGTTTTCTCTGGACTGACAATCTTCAAATCTGAAATGCCATTGAAATTTGTAAGAGCATCAGGAACCAACTGAACGAGTGTGCAACTGTTACCTTTCTTAAATATTTCAGAATTGTTTGTATTTCAAATTCAAAAATTAAATACTTGTCATACGAAAATTGAATTGTTAAAACTGCAGAAGAAATCTTAACTAAAACGATAGGTACTAACAGCTACCGAAAACTAGAAAGGTAATCTTACTTTTTGACACTAACACTGCATATTCCAATGTTCTGTCCAACATTGAACCAACTGACTATTTTGCAGTTTCAAAAAGTATATAATTTGATATTCTAAAATATACATGTATACTGTACTATTTCCCTGATTTGAAGTTAAAGGAAAGGTATGAAACGATAGCTGGAAACCTTAAAATATTGTAACAAGTATACAGCAAACTTCTATACACAGAAGCAAACATCACACCAAAAACCGAGATATGAATCATGTGCACTGGATATTATGATCCGGATGAAATTAAATTATGTATGGCCGTTTGTCAACGTGCAAAATCGATTTCAAATTGTGAACCCCATCCACAATAATAGTTGGAAAAAACACCTAAACAAGCCAACTTTTGAACTAAGCACCAACAAGTATAATAAAAAAACTTCAATGTAAACATTGACAACCCCCACGCCGCAAAATCTCAAATAATCTGTGCTATTTACGAATTACAGATTGCATATTGATATTTTCCCAGTTTGATAGTATACTCATAGAGCAAAGGTTCAAGGTCATATCGATGTATGTCGATCGTACCGTGTGCTAACAATATGCGTCGTGTACACGGCCGCTATGCACGTCGCACAACCATAAGTGACCGAGTATACGCCTTCAGGGCATTGTAAAAACATATTATGCGGGTATAGGGAGCTATCATACACGTTACACAAAATATCATTAAGAGAATCTCAAAATTATTAGGGACTAGTAGTAGAACAGAACTTATCATTTTTTGCGTCCAATGAGAGTAAAATGTGACGACCGGTGATTATTTGTGAGCATTATGGGTAGATTATGGTTATTCGCTGTCCATGCAGTGGCTGTTCGAACTTCAGCTACTGTAACGTACCTAAGTTTCCTTCCAAAATGATACAGGTCTCACCGGTCACCGCGGGCAAGACAGCCGGTTAATTTAATAAGTTACAAGCTGTTGACAAGTTCCTTGTACATCGACCGCAGAAGAGTGAAGACGTGGCTCATCATGCACCTTGCCCTCAATGTTGGCATTCCTCCATGATGTTGGAGAGCAAAAACCTTGGGGTTTAAAACCAAAAGTCATGCGTGTGTGATGGGGACGAGACTCTCCGTTGTCCGTCTAGTAAGTACCTTCCTCCCCAAGCCATGGTAAATTTCCCGCACGGCCAGTCCCCTCAGTTGTCGAAGCTGCTGACTGCCATACAGATGAAGTTGTTTGGATGGTGATCCGGTGAATGCGGACTTCTTCAGGATGCAAGAAGTTGTCTGTCCGTATTGGGGGATCTTGAATTCTTAGATGAGGTTTAACAGTTCGTCTTGCGTCGGAAAGGTGATTAAGTGGCACACGTACTATATATGCAACACCTTGTTGATCGCCGATGACAAGAAGGGGTCGGGGTCTCGCGGATACATCATGCACGGAGCACTGAGGACAATCGGTGATTGCCAGTGCAGGGTGGAGTCAATGTCTTGGCGATTGTTTTTTTTTGGTGACTGGAAATGTCAGCAGGATCAAGCTGGCTGATAATTATGCAGGCCACATCGGACTGGCTGGGGATGTCGTTGACAAATTCAATTACATACGGGCTACGCACAGCACACACGATAAACACACCCAGAGTTCAGTTTCCAGTCCACACGTTCACGAATACTTATAGTTTGGCCGGCAGCTTCAAGTTGAAGTCGAGGCCTACTTCTTTTTACTGGTCTTTGGCTTGGCCGCGGTTGCCTTGGCTGCCGTGGCTGCCTTTTTCTTTCCGGCTGCCTTCGCCTTCGGCTTCTTCGCCTTGGCCTTCTTCACGCCGCCGCCCTTTGTGGCCTTCTTAGCAGCCGGCTTCTTCGGCCTAGCAGATGCTCTCTTAGGTGGCATGTTGGTGTCGGCCTGCGTTGGTAATACCGAAGATTGAAGACGAGAAAATTACAACCGTTATTGTTCCGGACTGCTAGCTCCGCTCAGTTCAGCGCCGATTTTTGAACTGGTGTGTTTACTGTGGTTCACCGAAATATTATAATAAGGGGGACGCTATCACCGAAAAATGACGCGTACACAACTTGAATGACGCTGGTGGTACGGATTGGAGGTCAAGCATTGTTTACCGGCAACTGGGAAAAAATCTTTTGTCCACGCAATCGATGATCGCTGTACCACACGTTGGCCTCCCCTGGAGATAGCGTCCTTGGAAAGCTTGGAGACCGAATCATGGGTTATGGTGATTCCATTAGTTTGAGTGGATCGGCGGAAACCACACCGATATTTTGGCGGGGCAGTCAACGGACGTTTTCAAGCCCTTATGTCGGTTGCTCTGTGTGCATATACATGAACGTGTATACCTTGACTGTGTATACGCATTAAATTATGCGTTCTCTCAATAATTCCCGCCTTTGAATCACGTACCGACGGGAGTCTTGACGGTTTGATCAATCCATCATGAATCTACGATAAAACAGAATCTGTGCCCGGGCGGCAGGGAATTCCCTTGCAGTTTGGAAACCAAAAAGTCAAAAAAAAGTGGGAGAAAACGACAGAAAAAATGCTATGGGCGGACCGGACAACAAAAATCATTTTGATAAATAGCCGGCCAAGTGCCCTCACTGCACTAAACGCTGTTCGACAGGGCTATGGGTTAATTTATTCATTGATTTAAAAAAAATGTGTTCGTCCCTTTGTTCATTGGCTGTGCAGGGATTCGTTTGTTCGTTAGTTCATTTATGCATTGATTGATCCATATATTCATGATTGATATATTTATATATTCACACAGTATATTCATTAATTCATTGATTTCACTGACTCATCCAGCAGCTATGATTTGTCGTTGGGAATTTGAATTTTTAAAATTAGAGGGCATACGCGCAACTGTTTGTTTGTTTGTTTGTTTATTTGTTTGTTTGTCCCAAAAAAGTTATCCCGGAACAAAATTTGACCAAAAAGATTACCCCGAAAAATGTTCCGAAGCCGGAGGGGAGGGAGGGGGAGGGGGGGGGGGGGCTCTGTTTGCTTTGGCGCCTAATGGCGTAGCCTTTATTCAAGGCGCGCGTGGCATCCGGATGCTGGCGTACGAAAAAAGACCAGGGCCAATTTCATAGAGCTGCTTGAGCACAGAATTTGCTTAAGCGCAAACAACCTTGCTTAGTAAAATCAGGTTACCAGCCAAAACTACATGTGATGTATATTGCTTGTGACTGGTATTTAGCTGTTGTTTTGCTTAGCATGACAATCACATCGAGTTTTGGCTAGTTTTGGCAAATTGTTGTGCTTAAGCAGCTCTATGAAATTGGCCCCAGGAGCTGCATAAACACAAAAATTTGCTTAGGCACAAATAAACATTGCTTAGTAAATCAGGTTACCAGCCAAAAATCGATGTGATTGTCATTAGATAAAAGCTTTAAAATAATATTACTTTTCATTTTCAATTTACAAAATGTGAACGATATACCAAATTAGGGAAAGGGAGAACGACAACAGTCTAGATACGTCATACCTACGTCATTCGACATTGTTCTGGTTCCCGCGACAATCTTTCTAAAGCTTAGACCGTAAGCAGTACAAGGTGGTCGTCGCATATAATATGTACGTACACGTCAGCGCCAGAGGATGATGCAGTACAGGGATTTTTGGGGCCGGACTTTCTCATCCCGACAATGAGCCAATCACGTTGCAACCTGACGCTCAGGTCAAATGTTTTTTTTCCTACTTTTCTTCAATAATTTAAACAGTCGTGCATGTTTTCATATATTGTAAAATTCATTTTTAATTTATCATCCATACTTATAGCCGTTTCATGGTTCAGATCTTCGCGAAAACAAGTATTATAGAAAACAAAATCAACCACACGTAAAAGTCCTATGCCTGGCGGTTTGGAGGTGCCCGGAAATTTAATCGTGACTTTATGCGCGAGATTTGCACGATCTAGTATTAATAAAGAAAAATAGTTTAGTGGTGGAGCAGAAAAAAAATAAACAGTTTATATATTCAACATTTTTTGTCAACTGCAAATTTTCTGAAAAAAATTTGCCCCACTTTTTTGAGCCCGTAAAAATAATTTGAAAAGCGGGTAGTACCGGTTGTGAACTGATAGCACTTTCAAGTCCAAAAACAAGAAAAAAATAAAAAATAAAAATAAAACATATTTAGGAATATCACCCCGCAAGGGGGGGGGGGGGGCAAGTCCCCGTCTCTCACTGGATACGCCACTTCTGGGGTCGGATCGGAGGGGATCGAACTTGCAAGGACCGTGAAAAAAAACCTCGTGGGGATGGCCGGAACTTCCCATCGTATTCTGAGCGCTTTTGGGGCGATTTGAGTTGTGATGTAAAAGCGATTTCTTTACTTCGGGGTAGTTTTATGCTGTTGCTGTCCACAGCGAAACTGTGTATGTGGGTCTGTGTATGTGTGTGTATTGTGTGTACGAGTCTTGCGTTCCCTATGTGGACTTGGGAAATCCACACAAACCACCTCAGTGGGAGACGTTGTGTGGACTTGCACCATGTCCACACAAGGTTTCCATTTTCTGAAAAGTGGTCTAGGAGGCATTTTGAGGTTAGGGTTATCTGTAGTAAAATGAAGTAGAATTGTGGGTGTGTGTGTGTGTGTGTGTGTGAACGTGTTCGTTCTTTACAACTGCGGACGTCATCGTTCACTACACATAACACAGTCATGTTCAATTTCAAAACATTGCATAATGCATATTCGATTTGTTTCGATGTTCGACCATGAACAAAACGCTCATCAGAAAAACTTTCCATATCCAAGGGGTTGTGGGCAGAAAGGAAGAACAGGAAAAATTCGTGAAATAGTATATACAATAGCAATAGCTTTACTGGCCGCGTCGACTCAATTCAAAACGTTTGCTTATTACAAATATACAATAACAAAATTAAAACAACGCCTACTTTCTTCAGTTTCACCGACTTATCTGGCCTCGTTAAAAGAAAAAAACTGTGCACTTCTTTAGATTTCTGTTCTCCGTCCTTTTACAGTAAGAAGGTTTCAGAAATTATCATAATGCTTTCTACTGGAACTGCAGTAAGTCTTGGTGCAAGACGCCCCTAGCGCGATGGTGCAGTAGTAGTTGCGGTGCAGTTACTCTACAGCGATTCACCGATAGCGGGCGTTTATACTTCGCGCGGGGGCCGGCGGCGTAAATTTTTTCCTAGGAAGGTTGCGGGCGATTATCACAAATAGGTGTGTGTAGACCCTGCAAGACAGGTTCTCAGACTTTCTTTCCCTTGAAATAAAGTCCTTCACACCACAAATTAGAAAAAAGTACAAACAGGGTATAGGATTCGAACCCAGAACCTCGATCTCCAAAGCCTTATGCTCTACCAAGCACGCCACAACAGCAGCCTGAGCTAGACCAAACCACACTTCGATACTCTATTATAGTTGTCTGAATGACTCACTGTCTAGCGCCCTCTATTGATAGCTATTTATGATTATTGCCCCTAACCTTCCTAGGAAAAATAATTATGCGGGCCGGCGGTTCGTCGACAAGTCAGGTTTGTGCTGTGGGTTTGTGAACATGTACGGAACGCCCTCTAGTGGTGATTCGGGGTATGTGTAAAAACCGTGTAAAGAAGGCATGCCGCGGCGGGTCGTGAAAACAGCGCTAAGAACGTCTTGCACCAAGACTAGAACTGCAGTGGACCCGATGACGTAGGTACGGTGATTTGATCAGGGGCCTTCGTATGGGATCACGTGCGTACGTTACTGTCGCTTCTTAAGTTACTGTAAAGTTGATGTGCATCTTATGGCAAGTTAAGGGACTATATAACGCCGCAACCAAGACTTTTAAGAACACAGCCAACACATGAAGCAAAGAGTTTGAAACATTGTTCACTTGTATCTGTACTTTGTGGATTTTAATGCACGTTTATTTTACGACTCAGTCGTGTCGAATTTTCAGCTATGTCAAACGTAACTACGACAGACAAAGGGGATTCTTTGTCATCTGTTTATGACAGTTACCTCGAAAAACAGTTGATAGCAGCCGCATACAGTCTCATCTCTTTCACCGGCGTGCTGGGCAACAGCGTCGTTCTGTTGGCCGTGCTTTTCTCCCGTAAGCCTCGCACAGCCACCAACGTTTTTGTGGTCAACTTGGCCGTGGCGGACCTCATCATGTGCCTGAGTCTGCCCATCATGGTCCTGGCGGTGCTGAGTGAAAACAGGGAGAAGCTGCTCGTTTCACACAATATTTGCACTTTACAGGGATTTGTCCTCGTAGTGTGCATCGGGTGCGGAATAAACAACATCGCGTCTCTTGCCGTCTGCCGCGCCCTGGTCACTTGTCGGGGAAACCAGCTCCGTCCTACCTCGCTGTTCACCCCGCGCAAACTAGCGGTTATGGTCACTACAAACTGGATCATCCCCGTTGCAGTCGGAATCCTGCCAATCGTATCTGAGTTGGGCTCATACGAATACGATGCTAAACTAAGCACCTGTTCCTTCAATCCGACTGCCCGGGGCTCCGATACATTCTCCAAACTCTTGGTGTTCATGTATTACCCAGTGCAGCTCCTTGTCATTTTCACCAGCTATACGATCATCTTCTTTAAAGTAAGAAAACACAACAGAAGAATCAACGCCGATCGACAGCCGACAGTAGCCGTAGTTGGTAGAGCCATGAGGCTACCTTCACAATCAGAATCATCTAAACACTCACACACATCAGTCCACGGAGCTATTCCAACAAGCAACCAGCTACCGATGCCTACTCATCATCGCATCCTCAGAGGTCGTCCACGCCGATTTGTGGTCGCCAACAGCCCGTCATCGCGCGCCACCGGCAGTCAGCCAGCTCGGCGAGGCAGGCCTCAATTTCGTCGAAACCTGAACGTCACTCTCAGCATGTTTCTAATCCTCTCCTGCTCTCTGATATGCTCTACACCTTTCTCGGTAACCATTGCATTGATAAAGGACAAATCCCAAAAGTTTGTCCCATTCTTAGGTACGCTTGTTGTGCTCCATATCTGCATAAACCCTGTGATTTACACGGCCTGGCACCCGGACTTTAAGCAAGTGTGTCGCTGCATTATGCTATGTAGATTCTCAAAGGTACCGATGAAATCGTCTTTTCTTCGACGTTTGCTCAGCCTGTGTAGGGTTTGAAATTATAATCCAACGATTGGCGTCCAGCTTGGAAACGAACCTCTTTCGTCAACCAATTTCACAAAGCTCATACGATGCATTATTAATTCGATTATGAGCCTTATTCATTCATAACGTTTTCCAGCCCGCATCAAACTTCGAATTTCTGCTGTATCTAATTCAAATAAATCCCAAAGAATCGGTAGAAATTCGACATCTCAAGCAACGGGCGGATTTCTGTCGAAAGTTCGACAGGCTTTGCCGATTTCCCGGTGGAAGACCGGCACGTGTGGCTTCAAACGTCGACCTTATGCAGTGTCCGATTCAATTCAATTTGGCCTAATTCCAAATTGTCCTGTTGTAGAAGAATGCGTCTCTTCCTGAAACGCATCTTCTTTCCTGGTCGGCCATCTTGAATAAGTGAATTACGTACGACACAAATTCGAAGCAACTGCCGCATTTCTGCCGCTCTTCTGTCGAACGCAAATCCATGGAATTAGACATGGCAGAAATTCAACGTTTGAAACGGGTCAAAGTTTGGTCCCAGATTGCAAAGACGCATTGTATGTACTACAATCATTAAAGAGGATGTGGATTGCTGAGAGGAATTTGCGTCATTTTGTAGGTTTAAGTAGATTAGGGTATATACAATAAAACAGGCAATTATTTCTGCCTTGAAATAATAAAACAGTTAGTTTTGAGAGCTGTTTTCATCACGGTTTACCAAGTCTCCTCTTGCGCACTGGTGCCATTTGTCTAACAGTCGTCGATGGGGCCAGCAAACAAATATGACGTCATGTTACGGCTTCCCTTTTGTACCTAGTGCTAAAATACAAAAGGGAAGCCGTAACATTTAAGTCATATTTGTTTGATGCCCCATCGACGACTTTTAGACAAATGGCAACAGCGCGCAAGACGGAACTTGATAAAAAAAAAAAGCTCTCAAAAGTAACCTTTTTATTATTTTATGGCAGAAATAATTGCCTGCTTTTACTGTAATGTACCCTAATCTACATAAAACTGCAAAATGACGCAAATTTATCTCAGCAATCCACATCCTCTTTAACGTTTATCGTGTTTACGTCCCTAGCTGCAAAGAAAATTGAAACATGTGAAGTTGACGGAAGGGACATAATATGACTCGAAACACAAGCAACAAAGTTGAGCCAATTTCAGTTTTGTCGATTTTGTCCATGTCCCCGCCCGATTAACTGCAATTGCAAAAGTTAAATCGTTTAACTCAAAGACAAGACCATCATGAATATTGCTGCACTGTTTAAACTGTACCCAACTGAATCATTATCATTTTAAAATCACGTGTAAATCATCAACCCACTTAACCCATCTCCCACTTAACATGAAGACACGTTGTTCATTCTCAAAAATGAAATACACAGTTATGATTTCACTTTGAAATAAATAATGACGTAATGGGGCCTGTGTTAGTCAATCAATCAATAAACTGACGATACGTTGAGTCACCTGTTCTTTTCAGAACCAACAATCACTCACCATGCAGAGAGATTGAATTCCACATGGTGTTACCGCAAACCTCCATCTTATTGTCTCCTCACCATGCAAACCTTCAAAAGTTATCCAATACACTGAAGTTGGCGTTAAGACTTCTGCGTGTTATTAACCTTTGTCGGTATTATAGAGGATAAGAATTTCCCAACAGTTTCTTAATTTACAACAAAAATACAAAAGGTTTTGTGACAGTTGTTCGAAAATCTGAACCCTTAATAATTGGTAACCATCCAAAATAAGATTATAGGGCATTAAAAGTAGACTTGCACTGAAGTGAGTAAATAAAGTAGGTTTGTGGTAGGTTTGTGTTGCTGCTGTTGCCGCTGTTCCCGCTGCTGCCGCTTGTTGCTGTTGTTGCTGCTGTTGTTGCTGTTGTTGCTGTTGTTGCTGTTGCACAGTCTATGGATATGTTAATCTGTGACATACCGTCTTCAGGTGCGTCCGTGTATATGCGGGATTTTCTTCCACTGTTGTTTCTGACTGGTATGAATCCAGGTAGGAATTAGGAATTATGTGAATACACAGGATTGTTTTAAGAGGTATTTGTTTTCAGTCTGGGGCCTTGAAGTATTTAGTATAGTAGTTTCTTAATTTACACGAACTAGTCACTGGCCTAATACAATTACTGAGTGTTCAAGTTTGTTGAAGATTGGATGATTGAAAAGTCTCAGACCTTGTGGTTGCAACAGGCAGTGAGGTTTGCCTGTGAGCCTACGTGTAGAACAAGCCATGTGCCATCTCAACTACACATATACCAACTGTTTTATCAATACACTCCAACAAAAAATGTCCGATACCGTGCGCAAGAGTTAACTAAAATCTGACACTTCAGGCGCTTGAGCTGACATAAATGAGGAGACTTGCTCGTTTCAATTAACTCAAGTGTTCAGGTACCAGTTGGGTTGGCCAAAATTGTTAACTGTTAATTCCATGTAGTTCGTCATCGAGTTAAAACAAAATATATACCATGCATTCTTGTAGTTCCAATTGGAGACTCGTCAAAGGTTTTGCATATCTTCTTGAAAACGACCTATTGTTTTGATGATCGAAGAAGACAGTAGTTCATATAAAGAGTTTCTTTGCGTGCAGTGATTCATGCTCGTGGTGAGAAAATGTTCTCATGTGTCACTGAATTGCTGAACAGTTTTCTTATGTTGTATAGATTGTAAGTCAGACAAAGTTATTGAATTAAAGAAGTATGCTGTGTCAAGAAAGTGATGTACTAGACCCTTTGAACAATTTTGAGTTTACGATCCGAAGAACGGTTATTGAAATTACTCAATCTATGAGGAATTATCCTTCCTACTTTGGAATTCATATACATGTACTTTCCTACCTTGAGATGTTATTGACATTGATGACTGTCTACCTTAATGCGTGTAGCTAATGAAGAATCATTTGAGGGCGCAGGTTTCAAAGCAAGTTCTGGGGGTCGGTGTCTTATCGCAGGCTTCGTAGTTTTGCACACGGCTCTTCGGTATCAATCCCATGACAAATACGCCTTGGTGTGTTCTCACGTGCAAAATATAGTCCTTTCAGATTAGTCTATCCTACCAAAGTGTTACATATACTCCCAAGTCATATATCAAACGTTAAAATGTTAAATTCATATAAATTATAATGATAGGCATATGTTGGTGTCAATAAAGGAATGGTACAAACAATGTACGGATATGTTAGTCTGTGATATACCGTTTTTCGGGTGCTTACGCGGAATTCGTTCCCTTCTCGTGTTGACTCTGACACGGTGCGGAACCACATCGAAAGCCGTGTTGAAGTTTCATATTCGTATCCTGGAAATCTGTGTCGAGGTATACCCTGGCCCTGTTGATTTGTATATTCACTTTTTCTGCAATTACTGGTGAGTTCTTGGACTGATAAAGTCGTTGGAGTGATGAGCATTTTGTGCCTAGTGCTTTTGTGCCTAGGGTTGCACCGACTCAAATCAACTCCCATAGACAACAGTGATAAATACCCCAACTTCAAAAAATTGGGAAAAATACTC
>JAULKO010314535.1:0-13702 GCA_032356045.1 Mediaster aequalis | reverse complement strand
AAAATTCTTAAAATTTCTGTACGTCACTTTTGGGGGAAAAATTGTTGATCATCCCGCCACTTTTGGACACGGATTTACGCCACTCCTCCCCCCCCCCCTTCGGGGCCAGTATAAGAAAACACAAACAAAAAGAAGGCATGTAATGTCCACTCACCTATTGACACTGACAGTTCCTGAATTATCTGTAGCAGTTGGTTCGTCAAAATCCACAATTTTGGTTGTAAGGGCAAATTCACTTGTCACCGTCAAGGCTTTTGGGCAGTGGCCATCAAACTTTGGAGGCTGTTCATCTGATGGTGATGAAGACAGAGTGGTAAAATTCGACACGGCAATTCAACACCTGTGAATGATACTCATGGAGTTTCCACAGCGATCATGCTGTAAATTGTCCAGGCACTAGACCAGGCACTACAAACCTTCAGATGTGATTTTCTACGCAAACCGTGAAGATATGACTTTAACAAGGGGCATCCTAAAGACCTAAACCACATTCCTCCTTCCCTCAATCATATCTGAAGAGCAGATAGCCCCCAAATTTTACATCCTTATTAATTGAGATCTTGATAATATTTGGAAATTTTGACAAAAATTTTCAAATCTTTCTTAACTATTAAAAAACCTACGCATCGATGTTAAAAATACGCAGACGTGTAGTGTGACATGGATGAGTGCGAAGTTAACGAGGGACCCTTGTTTTTACCAAGGTACCCCGCAGACAGTGCAATAGCATTCTGCGCACTACCGTGGTTACGGTCGTGAAGTAACAGTTAGTTTATGCAGCGTGCGTGTCGAAACAAGGGATGTCGGTCATGAACGTGTGTAGTGCAGTGTAGTGTGAAAGTCTGTTTTAAAAAAATCACCACAACTGTCGGCAATAACTAAGGACCCTCGTTTTTTGCTGTAGTGTGAAAAGGGCTAATGAGTAAGTGGCTATAAGGGTCTCAACTCATAAAGCAAACGATTATAATAATAATCTAATTTCTTCAGTAGGGGGTCACTCAATTTTAAGACACTGATGGAACTTAATTGATGCATGAGTTAAGATTTCTAAGCAAAGGGGCAAAAGGGTTGGAGCATCCAAAGGCAGATGACACTTACCAAGACACTGGGTGAATTGAGGGTTGTCCCAGGAGCCGCTGTCCAGGCAGGTCTTGACAGCAGGCCCCTGCTGGAGGAAACCGTCACCACAGGAGAAGCGGCACACGGTGTCATAGGGCAACGCCTGGGCCTGGCTGCAGAGGGCGGGCTCTACCGTCCCATGGGGGAGGGAGAAGGAGCCGGGGCATGTCACCGTCACTGCCGAGGAGAGAAGGGAAGGAATGCTAACAACCAAGTAACTTTGGGCAGAGACAAACGAACATGCTGACAGATATGACAGATAGATGGATGGGAAGACACAGACAGCCTGACATAAAGCTAGGGCTGCCAACCCTCACGCATTGAGTGCGAGACTCGCGCAATATGAAGCCATTCTCACGCTCTCACGCACAAACTAACGTTCTCAAGCAAACTGTAAAAATACACTTTTTTCTCCCTTGGTCTAGAAAAACACACACACTGATATTTAGCAAAGACCAATTTCATATTGGATTCATCCTTTTCGGCCAATGAAAACAGTTTTCTAGGGCAAATTCGTTTGTGAAGTGTGTACACACCGTGAGAATATCCGAACTGCTGGTTGACAACAAATTTCTCACTCTCACTTTTGAGTCAATGTTGGCAGCTCTGCATAAGGACAGACAAACAGAGTGGACTGACAGATGAAAACACTCCAACAGAATGGCCGTGCAAAGACTCAAGGACAGACAACAGGCAGCATTGCAACAGTCTCTTATGAGCCTATTTCCTGAAACATTCTCATCTCCCTAGGGTGCACACATGGCTTGTGGGCTAGTGCTGTTTTGTGCCTCTGGGATGGGATGTCAGCAGACAAAATGGCAGACCAAGAATGTACTTTATACCTGTACACTGGAAGTCGGGTCCACTCCACGATCCATCAGCTTGACACTGGCGGACTCGGTAACTTTGTCCGTTGGGTGATCTATGACCCGGGGCACAACGAAACTCACAGGAGTCACCATAAGTAGCGGTATTTCCATGGCAATCGAAGATGTAGCCATTGGTGACAGTCGGGAGGGGGCACGTGTTAGCTGTATGAAATGAAACAGTTTGAATGCTACAGCTGTTTCAAACAACTCAGGGTTCCTTAACGGTACAAGCTCAAAATAGATACAGTTCAATTCAGCTACAGTGTGTGAACAATGTATGCTGTGGTCTCCTGTCCAAGCACTACCTGCAGTTACGCTGCTGTTTAACTGCAATAAATTTTTCATTTGGCTAACCATCTGGGACATTGCAGTCAAAACCTTTTTTTGCATTCAAAGAATTAACATGCATTCTGAAAGTATATAACACAAAAACCATAAATTTCATTACCGTAGACAAAAACATGATATATGTATCTTGAATGAAAAAGAAATTTAAAAAACGGGATAACATACCCTCACACGTTGGTTGCTCCTGACTCCAGTATCCCTGCGTGCTTTGATCAGTCACGCGGCTGCACTGCCTTCGCAATGTAGCGTTCCCCGTCGACAAGGTGTGCCCCACATCACAGGTGATTTCACAGACTGAGCCGTAAACAGCGCCCCCTAAGCATGAGCCGTGTCCAGATGCCAGGCGCATGACACCGTTTGAGGGGGCGTTCAAGCCGATACATCGGGTCACTGCAAAAGTCGTAATTATGTAGTTGATGCGAATGTGTTTTGCTATGTATTAATTGACATTTTGTCGACCATCTTGAATTTTTACAATGGAAAAAAAAAGAAGAGTTTTTTAGGACAGATACAGTAAAACTTCAAGTTTTGCCAGCAGACATACATTGCAAATAATTTTTATGTTAAGCGCAGCAAATGTCAAATTATTTACAAATTTCAAAACGACGGGAATGAAAGATGTGAGACATCCTTCATGTTGTGAGGTTGAAGCATTCCAGATGTCATATCCACAGCTTGTTGACTCCTAATCCAAATTTAGGGCACTGGTAAGCAGATTTGATTATTGCTTAGCAAATTTGCTGAGCAAAGACCTGGGGTCAATTTCATGGAGCTGCTAAGCACAAAATTTTGCTTAGTACAAAAAGCTTTAGCTTATAGGAAAATCAGTTTACCAGCCAAAATTGCACATGATGTACATGTATATCGCTTGTGACTGGTTCTCGGCTTATTTTTTGCTAAGCAGGAAAAATTGCTAAAAGCAATATTTTGTGCTAAGCAGCCCCATGAAATTGGGCCCAGTCGGGAGAAAAAACAGCAAACAGCGATGTACACACTGTACAACAATTTTGCTGATAACCTGTTTCTTGTTAAGCAAAACTAGTCTGTGCTCAACGAATCCGGGTGCTTACAATCGGGCTCTATTAGGGCATTTTTCAATATTGACTTCCCTTTCAAAGAACATTAGCCAGTACATATTGTACAGCTCAACACAAGATAAACTACTTGAATATCGATATCTCTCACTGTGAGTTATCTTAACTGCCCATAATGCCAAGATCACTTTCGCATTTCAAAATTCTTTTCTTTCTATCTGACTGATACATGTATCTGACCTTTGGCATCAATTTGCATGGAGCATGACCCGGAGTTGCCAGCGCTGTCTGTTGCCGAGTAGACCAGTGAGTAGGTCCCTTCGTCCAGGGTGGTGGGCTTGGAGCTGATGACAGGGGCCGAGTTGATGGTCAGCAAAACGGCAGGAATGTCCAGACCAGCATCTGTGCCCTTGGAAGAAAGAAATCGAAGGATGAGCAATATCGATGCTAATTTTGTCTTCCAAAATGGGGTGGGCCATAACAGTTACAGCACAATGCACTCAAAAGCATCAGTTTTCATGTTTAGTTTAGTGTAGTGCATTTGACTGTATCATCTCAACAAAACAGGGAAACAATGAATTTAAGTTATTACAAGATTGGAATGTTTGCAAGGTAAAGTCGACAATAGGGAGAAGGTTCTGTGGTGACACAATGTCCTTTGAGTTACGTGGAGTTCTGAGAATAAGTTCCGGTTGAAACTTGATGCGTCCAACAGTGTGCTCTCTGTTTGGTGTTTGGAGACTGCTGGGTCCTAACTAGCAGGGAACTTATGCAAGTTGTCCCCAGAAAAAAAAACTTTCTATAGTTAGAATCTGGCAGCAGGCTCTTGACAACAGAGAGCACACTGTATAAAATGTTGAGTTTCAACCGGCTCTTCTCAGTGCCCCCAAGTGATTCAAAAGAGAGACAGAAATTTGTAACATGGTGTAACCGCAAACCTTAACCCTGCAGTAGTGATTCATGAACTTACAGAACAGAACAAAATTCTTACTAAACATTACCATAAATTACAATTACCTGTGAATTAGGGGAGATGTATTGGTGCTTAGAAAAAAAGCTGGGGCTGATAAATGCCCTAATACCACCATATGTAATTATGATACTAAATACAAAGAAATATATACGTATATCACTGATGAAAAACTAAACACAAAAATTATCCACAATGAAGTGACAAATATTGACAGGAGACAATAAGATGAAAGTGAAATTATTCATTGATGGAACTTGTGAGCAAGTGATTTTTCAGGTATCTTTTAAAAATTGAAATACTCCGTGAAGGAAGTTACTCAAACTAGTCCAGAAAATAGACCCCGATGTCCGACTGTTGATTTTGATATATTTGTCCCAACACTAGTGTGAAATTTTGCTGACATTCTGGTATTGTGATCATGAATAGTTTAAAGTGAATAATCTCTTGACTGAATTAACAAATATACAGTAAACGAGTAAATTGGAACACAAGGATACAGAGATGATATCTGTAAATATTAAAAACAGATAAAAAATGAATTGAATTTGAGGAAGATTGCAACTCCTGAGAGGAAAACGGTAAGGGACTTGCCCAAGGACACAACACATGATGAGAAGTTGGATTCGAACCCCTGATCCTCTGATCATGTTCGAGTCACGAACACAAACCACTATGCCACCCAACACAGTATATAAAAACTATAGTGATTGGCAACAACAGGGCATCCCCGGTGTCTATCTTGTTGACCTTTATGCAAACATTTCCAACTGATCCATCGCTCACTGGCACACACCCATTGGAAAACTCTATGGCATTTTTTTGCGGTAAATTTTTATTTGCCTTTTGCACGTTCCACTCAAAATGTAGCTGGTGTGATTGGGCATTTTTTCTTCACAATTCTGCGTTCACCTGATTCTACCGCGATAGGTTAATTTATGATATTTATCTGTCTCAACCAAATCAAGGATATTTTTTCATTGAGGAAAATTTATCTTCTTACCATAACAGGTTCCCATTGCCAAGACACAGAGACCACGATCTGACCCTTTTGAGCAAAGACAACCTGGTCCAGGGGACACGGCACTACAGGGGATGTTATGTCTGAAGAGAGATTAATATGTACATGTATCACAACATCTTGAATAACAAAGTTGTCAACTCAACATTGAACATGTCTTTATTTCCAAAAGTGTTTTTTTTTTGTGTAGGATTTGTGATGGTAACAAATACATTTTCAGAAAGATCTGGAACGGTATTTGTATGTGAATGATTTAATTTAATTATATTTACAATTCTACATTATGTCAGAAAGGGCAAAACAATGCTTTAATTTACATCATATCAAAGCAGAGATATAATCCACCATGTTTCAATGATCAGGACATCCACTGCATACGCACTATACTGAGCTGAGGAAGTCACTGGTTCCAATCCTGCCCAAGTAGCTTAATGTGTCCAGCTGTCTCACAGGCTCAAGAAACACAATAAGTACACACAGGAAGAATATCATATCACAATAACCATAACAACCGCAATCGCTATGATACCATCATCACCACTGCCTACGAATGAATGCCAACCTACCTCTGCATTCCACACTGCTTCCATCCCAGGTGCCGGAGACCAAACAATTGCGACTTGCTGTGCCAAACGTTGTGTAGCCTTCATTGCAGGCGGACGAACAAATTGTGTCGAATGGCTGGGGTCCACTCATGGTCACGTTTTGCCCATTACGTACACAGCCGGACTTGAAACCGTTGGGCGGGGCGGAAAGCACTGGACAGGTAACGACTGTGGAGGAAATTCAACCATTGGAATTGGAGGTATACACAGACACTTTAAACAAGATTTAATTCTTTTACCAAGCTGCTGACAGTGGTTGAAACATATTGATGATTGAACGCATTGGGTATTAGATTACATCAAATTCCTTCCCATTTTTAAAATGGCATTTTTGGGTTGGGCCCGTCTACCAACGTCAACAAGCAGTTGAGAGCGGGTGAAAAGTGTTGGAAGAAAAAGAATGGCAGAGTCAACAAATAGATTCAGTTGTCAAATAAAAAGTGATGGTAGTTCACATTTGGCAAAGTGACATTGCAAAGAAGAACTCACTTGTGCAGGATATAGTTCCACTAGACCAGACTCCGTTATCATATCCGTCATTCTGACATGTTCGCTGAACCGCAGTTGTCGGTGTGTAACCACGGTTACAAGACAGAGTGCAGGTGGTGCCATAAGGTTCATGGTCTCTTGAACAGCCGCTCTTGACGCTGTTGACTGGGGCAGGCAGATCGCTGCTTGCACAGGTAATTTCTGATTATGAAAAGCAGAGATGCAAGCCAATAGGCTTGGGCGATTCTGTGTAGGAGTTGACTCTATTCAACTCAAACATCGGTATCAGAATCGCGATTCCATTTTTTGGAGGAGTCGACTCCTTCAAGGAGCCGATTCCTGTTCCCTTAGAGCCGATTCCAGGCACCGTCGTACTTTTCTGAAACTCGCACTCAAGTCTCAATAAAGGCCTTTTACTTAGTTTCTGAACTTTATACTCTATCAGTAACAAGCTGAAAGCTTACTCTCTGAAAAAAACCTATCAAACCCTATACTGTCAGAGGTGCTTATATTTCAGAGAAATGATGAAAATAACAATAATTTGAAATTTTTTATCAAACACTACTTTTAGTTTTTCATAAAATGTAGTTTGTGGTAACACATGGCGAGTGCACGACAAAATAGCACTTCGTCATTTCCGAAGAACTTACAGTATGTCATTACACGAAATTTGCCCAAGAATAGAACTTTTTCACCCACGTGGCAAGATAGTGCTAAATGTAAAACAATGCCACCACATGTAGACCGCCGTGGAGTGATCGTAGTATATGATTATATGGGCAAGTTAAACCACGTGTGAGCACACGTGCGAACGGAGCCACGCTTGACTGGTTTATTGGAATAAGCACATCATTACCACCATACCACCACTGGACGTCAAACATGACTTGTGACATCATGTGAAAAAGGTCTATATAGTTCATGGCGTCATAATATACTGACTGTATAACCTAGCCTCCTGAAGAGATTCCCTTAGCGTTCTATTTATAGAATGCTTGGGGAATGAAATGTGCACAAAACCGCAGTATAAACTGTGTCCCCCACCCCAGGGAAAACACACAATTCCGTAAATTTTGCGTTATCAGGGCAAAGTGGTGACCATGTGCCCAGTACAGCTAGCTACTAGTACTGTATTGCACCTTGGCACTGTGGCAACACCTGCTGCCAGCCACCGTCATCTCCACACGTCAGCGATGATCCACCTTGTATAGCATACCCATCTGCACACTCGTAGCTGCAGATGCTACCATACGGCACCTCATTCCCCGCTGGGCAGGTATCGGACGGAGTCGGGAGCAAACCGGGGCCTAGTGGTAATACTGGACACATATCAACTGCGAAAAAATGAAACAAGTTGGGTAAGATTTTACTTTAATACCCCCCCACCAAAAATGGTCACAAACCAAACAATCTCAGAAAATAACCATCAGTTCTTGGTCAGAATTGTGTAAACACATGGCACAACCGCTCAGTTCAAGAATTTTGTCAGAAGATTTTGTGCAAAAGTTTGATGTTCTTGGTCACTACAGTGTGCACAATGCATTGGTCACTCATTAATAGTGTACAAATTACATGTCATTTTTTTCTCAGATTTTACGAACACAAATCTTGAACTATCAGGTTGTGCCATGTGTTTAGACACTTGTTAGTAAGGAGAGTTGGTTATTTTCTGAGATTATTTGATTTGTGACCCTTATTGGTGGGGGGTATTAAAATAAAATCTTGCCGGGTAATTCTAATTCTTCTAGTTAAAAAGAAAAATCGGCTTTAATTTGGATTTATAGCCGTTGTTAATTGTAGCACGAAATGATTTTGTGAACTTGTATGGTACTACCTTCGTCAAATCAGACATCATGTGAAATTTTGTATTCCAGTTTGTATTCCAGTTTGTATTCCAGTCAGTTGGACTTTGCATCATACTTGGAATTATTTTTTTACACCACACCATGCATACAATGAGATATTCTGCTTCACTGTAAAAACACATGCTCAAGTCTCGTGTAGCACCGTGACATTCCCCAACAGTAGACAAAAATCCCTGTTCCTCAAAGTGATGGATATAGTGACTGAACGGAAGGCCAAATAAAAGATGGACAAATAGCCTCCCAGCACGCTTCCTTTTTCGAGGACGTCTCTTTTTTCTTTGCTTTTTCTCTAAAGTAATCCATAAAGGAGAAGCCGTAACATGACGTCATATTTGTTTGCTGCCCCAGCGATGACTTTTAGACAAATGGCACCAGCGCGCCAGACGGGACTTTTTTAGTAACTTTTTTTTTTATTATTTCATGGCAGAAATAATTGCCTGTTTTACCATAATCTGCATAAAACTACAAAATGATGTAGATTTCTCTCAGCAATCCACATCCTCTTTAAAGAATGTCCTGAAGAGAGATTGTGATTTGAGTAGCTTTTATATACACCTTGGCACTCAGTAGCTATGCCATCCCAGAATGCACTGGTCTGGCCCTGCTCGGCGACACAACAACATCTGGCCGCGCTGCCGGTGATGCCGTACCCGGTATCACAGTCAAAATAGCACCAGGATCCAAAGGTGTCATTACAAGGCTGGGAATCAAGGAAACCACCGTGGGCAGGCGGGGAGAGAGGCGGACAGCTCAGAACTGGCAGTCGGGAAAAACAAAAACATATAACACTTTGGGAAAGTTAAAACATAAGGATAATCCTTAAGACTTCAATGCCATTGGTGGCATTTGCATCCAGTTGCTTGAAGGCCGTGAAGGGAGAACTCAACTAAAGGGCAATTTAGAAAATTGTAATCAAGTTTACATTTTCATACAATTTAATGAACAATGACATTTACCTACTTGCACAGAAAATAAAGTGAAATGAAAATAGTCTTCAAACCTGAACTACTGCCATAAAAATAATGTATACACGTCATCAGTCATTGACCCATCACTCGTTGGCACGTAGCCACGCCCCTCAGACAACTGTATGGAATTTTGTGCGGTGAATTTTTTGTCTGTCTAAATTTCACGCATTCTGCGTATAATTCTATTTAATATACACGTAATTGGACACTGTTTCACTAACTGAGTTCACATGATTTTGCCGCGATAGGTCAATTAAAAAATATGTCTGGAACTACCACGGAACTAATTATGCACCAGACTGACAAACTCTATGCCAATGCCTTCAGAAAACCTCATTACAGTGTGTCCACATTGTTTTCATTATAGACCAAAAATATTGTTTATTTAGTGTATTTTTTTTTTTGGGTATTTTTTTTTTCTAGTTTCCATTTCTGGGCTATTATAACTTGATTTCATGAAAACAACAGTCACGGTGTTTTGTTATGAAGAAATCATGTTAATTAATTTATTTATTCTCGCTGTTCTGCCATCTGAAAAAAGGCTGTGTGATGGGCCAATAGAAACACTTGCACTGCTGTTACATGTAGTTACTGGACAATTTGGTCAAATACCCCGGCAGGCTGATCATAGTACAGTGTGACCGGATCTTATGGAATGAGTCTTCAGTTGACTTTTTCGAATTATTCGTTTTGATATATCACTAACTTTTACATCCTGAATAATACAGACATTGGGGGGGGGGGGGGGAATAATGACAGTTCTTATTGATTTCCAATTTGTATTCTTTTTTTTCAGGGTCTGTACTAAGAAAACCAGCTCTGACGACTTCCGACTCATTTTGTTGGGTTAGGTTGCACATAATGCTTCAGGGTTTTTTCAACGTTGAAAATATAGGGCAACTTGATTTGTTTGTCACTTGTTCCATACTTTCACATGAAGGCCGAGGCGGGCTCCATGAACCATCAGATTGACAGGTGGAGCTACTGCCTCCGAGTAACTGGTACCCTGTGTCGCACTTGAATGTACACGATGCCCCTTTGATGTGGCCCTGCGGACAACTGATTATCAGTCCTTTCTCGGTGGACAAACCACTGCAAGTAATGACTGTGGGGGAAGAAAAAATGTTGACGAACAATCGGAGTGAGTCATCACATTTTTCAAATTCCAATTTGGGTAACTTGCCCGCCACTTTTTGGCGATTGTGTAGTTTAGGACACCCGTCAGACAGCTGTTTTTTAGTTCTTAAATGGCTTTTATCGTTCCAAAATGGCATTTGCGACCTCAAGCAATCTTTCTTTAAACCTAACAACTCTAGTTTTTATAATTTTCTGCAATATTTTGGTTAAAAAATGCAACTTTCTTGCCCGCTTTTGCAGCTGCAGCCACAGCCACGCATGTTCAGAGATGTCCCTAGTTCGTCAAGTCCCTATTTTCACTACCAATGATTACATCTCCCTGCTACGCTCGTCTTGACCAATCAGATATATCGGGTTATAAAAATGTTAACTTTCCATCAGCCTATCAGCAATGCACCTTCAAGTATGCTATAACTTATAAGCAGGTTCGGCATTGTGGAAACTTCATTTTCGTCAACGTCAAACAGTTTTCGCTGAGTGCGTTTGACTTTGTCATTCTCTTTTGTCCCATAATTTCCCTCATAAAATCAAAACCCTGCCCTCTACCGCAAAATTAATCTTCCTGATACTCAAGAGGATATCATCACCAGCTATTTTAGGTCAGTCCTGTTATAAAAGTGGATTTTCGTTCTCTTATAGGAAAGGAGTGTTAAACTACACAATCGCCGATGTTTTGCAGTGTATCATGCATGGGAAAAAGTCGATTTTCCTAATTCATTTAAAACGGTACGTATGTGTGTACGCTTTGCACCACAAGAAAACTCGGCAGCTTTACGTTTGGTGGATGCGCTAACTTTTTAAGTTAAATGAAAATAAATACTGCTCCAAACTGCTTGCCAACTAGAATGGAATGACCTGCAGCCGATTTCACGAAAAGTCCACTTGCGCCACATTTCATTGCGCACGTTGCGCAACATTTATGACATTTTTAAAATCCATTTCACAAAAGTTACGCAGTGCGTAAGTCGCTGACTTGCGCCACAAATTATGGCGTACGCACTCATTTTAGGTGACGTAAGTTGTCCGCACAAACACCAAAATGATGACTTAACTAGCTGAGCGTGAGCATCGTAGAGCCGTTAGTTGCTCATGTTATTTGCTAAATTCACTAGAGTATTTCAGAGGTTAACACAATCATCATCCTCTGCAGGTTTACCTGTGAGGTGTTTCCGAAAGTTTTCACCAATTTCTCGGAGCGAAGGACGTGAAGAGTTTCAAAATGGCGCCACCTCAGTTATTTCACGGCTGTTCCATTCATTTGTATTGTTACACCCAAACAGTCGTCGTAAAAGCTGCATTCAGCCTCGTCCACGCGTACGATATACACAAATAAAACATTGCGCAGCTACGCAGCTACTACGCAACGTTTCGTGAAATGGATCTAAGGATGTTGCGCAGCTGCGCAACATTTTTGTGGCGTAAATCCTACGCAGTGGCGTAATTTACGCACTGTTTCGTGAAATCGGCTGCTGGAATACAACAGTTAGGAGGGCCTGACGTTTCGATCCAAGTAGAATAAAGATTCTGCTAGGATCGAAAACGTCAGGCCCTCCTTACTTGTATTATTGAATTTTCAAGTTGTTGGAAAATCTATCCGGATACTTAATGATTGCTTATAATTTGCAAGGCTTCCGGACACTTTTCAAATACTAATCAACTGAAATATTCCGATAATTTGTAACCCCTGGAGATAAACAGCGTGATATGAGTGAATTGTTGAATGTAAAGTTCGAAAATGACCGCTCCGGTGCTACTGCTTGGTGGCGCGCTGTATTCTGAATTGCCTGAATTCATGGAATTTATCAACCTCATCATCAGCATTTGCCTTACTGCAGTCCTCTATATTTTCATCATCATCATCTGTGCCATGAGCAGTCCACTTTGGAATCCCACAGGTGAGATTCTTGAATCGCAACATCAGCGTTAGTATGAGTGTTGTTGTCGAGACCATCACAAGACCTCCAGTCTGAATTCAAGTCACAAGCTATTCAAATGAACTGCAACAAAAGCATTCCTTTGTCATTGTTCACCCTGTTACCTATGACTGGTCTCTGGACTGGTATTGTGTCTGGTCTTGTCTACAACACTGGTTAGTATCATCCTAATCATCCCCCCCAACACCTTCTGTTTTCCACAATCATCTTATTTAAGTTTTTTTAGCTCTTTTATTTTCTGTCAGAGAAAACTCAACTTGACTGAATTTGTGGTGAAAGTGGTGGCCGCGGCAGTGGTGCCGACGGTGTATAATGTGAGGAAGTGCGTATGCCAAATGAATGAATGGAAATAATATGCTTCATGGTCTTCCTTTATTTGCCGAATATTCCAGTTGCTGAAAGACATCCGTCTTCACAAAGTGTTTTGCAAAGCCCTTGACGTCTGAGTAAAGAGAGTGTTTTGAAGATCACTGACTGTAAACAGCCTCGTGCTCTCCTATTCTATTTCCTTGTAAAGTTGTATTATCAGCTTTACCGACCAACACTTGTATATTTTGTTGCTTTATTATTACTTTATTCTGCGTTTTCTTAACGCTCGTTGCATTTTTCGTTGTTGTTGATGCTGGAGAGTACGAAATAAATGTTACTTTGAATTGAATTGAAAATTGTGCACGTGTGTTTTTTTAAAGTCCATCATCCATTAGAAGATCACAAGTCCAAATAATCACGTGTCAGACTAGATAGGATGATCCCATCGTTATACATTAGTATAACGATAGGATACAGAACACATGAAATAACCGTGAGTGTCACACTTCATTGCACGGAACACGTTGTGCAGTCTGACTTGGACTAGACTGCACACAGGACCAAACTCGGCCAACACAAAGGCCATTCACACTTTTTTCCTGTGTTGTGCATTCTATAGCTAGTGTCGGACTTGAAGAAAGGCGTAGTTTTAAATATCAGAGCTCACCTCTCACGGTGACAGAGAAGATACAATCAGCAGTATTGCCCTGTATGTCTTGGGCCTGGTACTGGATTGTATGAGAACCTTGAGGAAAGCGACTCCCTGGCGGTAATCCTCGTATCTGAGTTACTGTCAGTCCACTTGGCACGTTGTCAGTGGCCGTCGGTATGAGCCAGTAAACCATTGCAGTGGTCAGTCCATCTTCTGCCACAACTGGTACGGAAGTGGGACAATTGATGAAGACCGGAGGCTGGATGTCTGCAATGTGCATCAAGATATGAGTACACACATTTTTTTAGTTTTCAAAATATCCGAATTGCAATAATTATTTAAACCATCCGAGGTTCTGTATTGTTAATTCGGCCGGCCGCCC
>JAULKO010314007.1:0-13712 GCA_032356045.1 Mediaster aequalis | reverse complement strand
AAAAAATCAATTAAAAAAAATGGAATGAAATGTATATCCATTTTCTAAAGTGGAGACCAACACTTCATCATTTTATTTAAGCACCTTCATATTTATTTTTAATCTTGATTTCCAAAGACAGTTTTAAACAATGAAAGAGGGGTTCTAGTCTTGAAATTTACAACTCAGCTGTAACTTCGTAAAAATTACACATCCCACCCAATTGCACCCGCCACACTGCAAATCAGCATGTAAGATGTAGCGTGCAAAATGAGCGCTAACTATATCATCGATTATTTACATTTTTAGAAACATAAAATTATGTGGAACCCTTTTCAAGAAAAAACACACACAACAACACATCAGTCCTAAGGGTAGGCAGAGTTTGGATGCAACACCGCTCCACAGTTTCCATTTCTGGAGTAATGAAGCACAAGCAGCTATCGAACGGACTGTGACCTCGCTGCCGGGAATCGATCAAACAATTGCTGCCGCGTGACCAGAATTCGGGGCAAAGCAAAACTGCATTTAACAACCAAAACAATAACACGTATTAGCCATTTTAGTTGTTTTTTTTTTAAGAAGAGATGCGCAGGTCCCCTTACAGGCGCGGAGGGCTGTGGCGACTTCACGTTAGGTACAGTAGTGCACAGAAAATGCGCTTTAGGTAAGAAGCGTAATTTCCTCAGTGATTGTTAGTTATTGGATTAAGCCATATCGGCCTGATGCATTTTTGTATGTGTGTGTCGGAAATACAAGGCAATAGCGGGGTAATTGTTTCAAAACACGGCATAGAATTTCCGGAGGACCGACAGCGTGGAAGGGGTTGGGCGCACTTTTAAGCCCCCGTGGGCCCAGCACGTCAATACAATAAGCTCACCGGGGTCTACATCCCCACTGCCCGGCGTCCGTCGGGGCGGGAATTTAATCGTATTTTTATCGGCAGCAAAACTGCCAAAGCAATTCTGGGAAAGGGTTTTCTGGGTCTCACAGCTGCCGATTGCTAGTACTTTGTGTGAGTGCGAATAGCAGGGCCAACAAACCAGACCGAAGAATGAATAGAGGTTATGCATAGCGGCCATCTTTAATAGAGGGCTTTTGTTGTCATTGAAATTCTGTAACAATGTAAGCACAAAAGGTCCACCCATGCCTGTCTAAGGGTAACAAAGACATTACCCTCTAAGATGGCCGCTAAGATGGCCTCTATTATCTGAACAACAAATTCACAGATTTTTCAATGCAAAAAAATTCACAGATATAACATGATTTTCTCCATCAAATAGTAGGTCTTGTAAGGATTTGGCGAAAATATGGGAACGACTTCACTTTCTATTGAAAGGTTACACATGGTTTTGCATCTATGTCTTATTTGGGACCAAATTGGGTGCTATGTTGCATGTAATTGATTTCCAGCCAAGGTTGTTTTATTTTTACTGAAAAGTAGCCCCATTGTGCTCTTATATCTTAAAAAGGGCAAAAATGAAAATTCGTGGTTAAAACCGAACGTGTTATTGGCAAAGATATCATTAAAAAGGACAGGAAAATATCTCCGAACCCCCAGATAACTTTACCTGAAATTAAACCAAATCGTGCACTCAGCTATTGAGGTACATGTAAGGGCAATCTGATTATTGGAGACGGTTAATTTCCTAGAAATCTTCGAAAAACGACAAGCCAATGACACTTTGTATGGGACAGTGATTAGCATCACAGAAGGCTTCGTTAGGAGGAGCTTGTCCTGCGTAAATGAAGGCATTGATTACCAGCCCTCGAAGGTGTGGGCTGGAAGCAACACTGGTCAACCAAGCGCATAGTGACGTCCTCGGCGACCGTCCCCATCCGGTACGATTTACGTAGTTCACAGTTCCCCGACCGGTAAACGAAAAACAACGGAGCGGCTTTAACGACCTTTGCTGAACCGAGACTGAGTATTTTTCTCAAAATACAAACACAAGCATGAAGCTTGCCAATGGTGTTTGATGTTTACTCGGCGCCAGCAAATGATACATTTGTGTTTTCTCCTCGCTTGGAGAATAGCATTCGCAACTAGAACGAGGTCAAAGTGATGAAACTAAGTCAATTAAACGAACAAAGAAGCAGTGGGAGTATATTTACAATCAACTGGCCAACCACAAAAAGTACAGATCGCAAAGTAGCGATGCGACAATCTTGTCCGTTATCTGTCTCGACCACGCGGTGTACTTCATTGTTGCTATTGTGTATGAATTGGCAGACAGCGATACAATTTTTCAATGCGACAAAAGCTTCCACAAAATTAACCTCAAATTATATTATTGATGTCACGAGGCCATATGTTTCAGCTTTTTTTCAGCATTTGCAAAGCATGCAAGCGTCGCATGCATGTGGCAATTTCAATATCAACCTCCCGCCGAGCAAAATTCCCCCGGCCGGTGTCGGTTGTGTTTTGACAACACGTAAGCTGAAACACCTCAAATTTCAAATCAACACCCCCCACACACACTTCTGTAAGTCATGCATCGAGAGTATCATCGACAAGGGAAAAAAAGGGGGGATGAAGAGCGGGGGATGTGTAGCCCGAGGCAAGCAATAAAATGAAGTTTCGCTGGTGATACTGTCTGTCAGGTTAAATTCAATCTGAGGATATTGTTTTTAATTACCAACCCCTTCTGCAGATTATTTAGCAGTGTGGGTTTCAAACTTGAGCAATATCAAATTTATATTTTGATTGCTGGGCTGGCTCCGAATCAAGTTCAATCTTGTTTTCCTTGACGCCAAAGATGTAGGATAATGTCTGCGACAATATACTAGTCATTAAAATAAACGAGAGAGTACTTTTATAATCGACTCGCGACAATCATCCTGTTGTGATTAACTCGGAACACTAATCGTCACAGTGCCCTCTCTTGATCGGGGATAAGGATGTCGTTGTTTTACTATGGCACATAAAATCAGTAAAACAGTACCTGTCGCACTTAAGTATTTTGTCATATAGATCTATACATTACATCATATTCGGCACGCTGTCTAGAATTTCAGCATATTAAATAAAATATTGACAATTCGTATATAAACTATAACATACGGGCTCAAATGTTTACTTTGATTACAAGACATTAGTCCTGTTCCAAAGCTGTCTTGTATTGCGCGATGTGTTTCTCTCTTTAACAAAATTATTTTCTTTCCTTCTTTAAATTCACTTCACGCTTTGTGTAAACAGGGGTGGTAAATGAATCCTGTCTGAACATTTTGTACAGAGTCAGTCAATACAAAACAAGTTCGACATGTATTTGTACTAGATGTGTACTTTTTTGGAGTTCAATTGCTGCCGTCGTCATTGAGTACTTAAACGGTTGTCCAAAGCATTGTGCATGCACCTGATTACGAGTCATTTGATATACCTGGGAACGGTCTCCTTGTTTGGAGGGTCAGCACCCTCCTCCTCCCCTCCTCCTCCTCCTCCTCCCCTCCTCCCCTCCTATGTCCGCCAAGTATACGCGTTTCTGTGGAGGCATTATGTTTAAATTATTATTCGCCGCAACTGGGCAGAATAATCCGCGTCCTCGCCGTGCATATTCCAGCATTGTTGCAAGTGGTTATTTGATATTTCTGGTTATCCCCGTTCAAGTCCGATTAGTGTCATGTGAAGGCCGGGGCGCGGGTAATTGCAAACTGTCCGCCCGACCCGTGTCGTGCATTACCCTGATCTACAGTCCAGTGACAATTCACTCGATTGTGCTCATCTACTGCCGAACAGATATCGCAGTACTTGCAGTAATGTTTGCATTACTGTTAGTGTTATGCTGTGCAGTACCTGTGGTTTTCAAAAGGGGCAGACAGCTCGATTGGGTCATGAATCCGCATAGTTTTTTGGGTCTTTTCATGTACAGAGACCGTACATGTGACGTGACATGGACGGCACGGCTCTGTTCCTCCGTGGTAGGCAGGAGTAGACGCTTTGTAATGTCATTGTCATTGAATTTAAATAAAATATTTAAATAAAATCGCTCCGGGCGCGGTGTTATTACATTCGCACTTGATGCCCAGCGCGGTCTCTCCAAGAGTCTGTGATAAAAAAGAAAAAAGAAAAGTAAAGAAACATGCGAGCGTTAACCTTTAGATTTCTTGTTTCCATGCACTTCTATTCTGGACTGGGGAATATTGTTTACTTTTTTCTTCATTTTCACCCTCAACGGCATACAGAAAGCTGGAGAAAAAGCAAAGATATTCAATGATCATCCTCCGGCACGGAGACGGTTTTGTTAAAAAAAAACAACTCTTCGAAGACCTGTTCTCGTATTCTAACCATAAGACGTTTATTTTGGCACAGGGTCGAATACGCGTGCAGTATGGATGGTCGTACAAGAGGAAGGGTCATGGATATCATCTTCAAAGAATTTACGGCTCTCGTGATGCGTCGTCAACTTAAGTTGTGTTTCACGAGATTCAGAGGAATATCGGATTTCCATTCTTCTTTCACGACTCACTATACTATTCGTGCCATTTTATCCAATGATTATGTTCCATTATGAGGGTCACGCTATTTCGGCGATAGCCGTCGTTTGTGCTATATTTTTTAATGAGAAATTGATATTGAAAAAAGTGAGAAGATGCAGGTTTACGATTTCTTTAGGGGGAATCAAATTGTGTAGATGCTGTCTTATTAAAGATGTGCTAAATAAAATCCGAAAGAACACTGGTGCGGACGATATTTCGTTCACTTGGCTGTACTGTCGGTTAAGTTCACATTTCATTTTAAAGGGCGCCGTCTTTTCCCGAAGTATCATCGAACATGCACCATCAAGTTGACAAGATGGGAAGGAGTGGATATATTCACCTTCTCGACTGTGGTTGTCTCATTGGCGGCTCTTGCCAGTCCCCTTCCCCCGTCTGCGCCCCGTGTCACAAGCGCTTACCCAACACTAGACTGACTTTTGGCAGGTTATGGACACCTTGTTCACAGAGTCTTCCTTCTTAATTAAGCGGCGTTTGTAAGATTTTCCAACTTTCCGCGCTTACGAGCTCTCCAAATCTGACACCCGACGGCAACTTCACGGCATGTGACTCCCTGTTACGCCGGCATTCAATGCGTTGGAGCGGGTATTCACAGCAATGGGGCAGAGGTGGTTGGCCCTTGAGGTGGTTGGCCCTTCAGATGATTGGCTGCAACTTAAAAGTTCCCAGCCCAACTTGACTAGATGCATAGTCAGCTCTTTTAATCTCAAAAGTTCGGGTAGGGAAAATATTTAGTTGTACAACGACCGTTGTTAGTTTTCCCGCCACACATCCAACGCTTAAAATCGAATATATTTATTGTGTAAGACCGATTATAACATTTTACGGTTAATTTTTAAATTATTGACTATTAGCTAAGGTTACTTTTTAACCCTTAAAGAGCCGGGGGCGGAATCCGTCCCTCCCCCTGTAGTTTTTCCGCAGTTGTGTCGCAGTGCATTTCTTTTTCTTGTTGTGCCTTCATGACGTTTTAGCTCATGTCTTACGCACATGCTGACACCAAATTTAGAAAAATCGGACGCACCGTTCTTGCGCAATGTTATATTTCCCGAGGTTGGGTGAAACCTTTACATAGAAACAGTGCAGTACGGAACGTGGTGCGACGAATATTATGTATCAAACCACGGAACGCTTTTGGCCGAGATCGGGGGGGGGGGGCGGAATCCCCCCTACCCCGGCCGTGAGAGGGACCACAAAAGCCCGGCTCTTTTAGGGTTTAAACGTAGGTTGGAATCAAACTTTCATAGAAGTATTCTTATACAAAGAGGTGTCCTTGCACGTTTTAGAGAAATGATGACAACGATATTTTTTTCTAAATAATCCTGTTAATTAAACATCGTGTGAGATTTTTCGGGTTATCAGAAATGACTGATTGCGGTACCTCTGCAAAAACAGCGGTACCGCTATCCATACGGCCTGTTTAACAAGGATGCCCCCTTTAGCTTGACATATTTGAAACAATGATTGTTTTAGCACAAGCTATGCTTTTTTGACAACCCCCCCCCAAAAAAAAAACAAAAAAAAACAAAAAAAACAAAACAAACAAACAAACCAACCAAAAACAGAGCCAAACTAAACCAAACGATCCACTTTATCTCCTGGGGTAACGGCAAAGCGTTTAATGATACCCGTACAATCCATTCAGTATGTATAATGCCGTTCATAGAGGATGGGTTTTGTATGCGTTACGTGCCCTCTCTTGTGCCAAACAGGCGAGGAATCGAGGGAATTGCAATCTTGATGAATTTTGCAGACTGTGTAATGCTCTGACGATTGACGCTGAACTCAATTCTGGCCGCGCGCGTCGGGCCCAACCAGCTGAAATGCACCGGTTATTAGATTCTGCTGGAGATTAGCGGCTCAGTTCCAGCTTCCAGATTACCGTCAATATCTGTATCGAGGAAGAGGTCATGAACCGTCGCTACCTTAGTATTAAGAGGGGGCCACATACACAGGCTCTGTACTTGTCAGGTGAAGCGCCATGTTCACATGGCCTGCTGACAAATCACTTGAATTCCTACTGCTACACGGAGATGAAAAGTCTTCTGATGGCTTTGCTGAGTGGTGCCATAAGTTTTTGGCTTTTCAAATGCATTCAAGCCGACTGCCCGAAAAGGGCTTTTAGCATTGGAATAAACGATTTATGTTCCCTATGGTGATTACGTCTGGAATCAGTAAATTAAGGGACATTTCTACGATAGACGCAATTGGGCCTAGTTAAAATTGGTTGGGAAATTACATCTTACACAAAAATCATTACGAAGACTTGAATAAGCCATCTAACTAACAACTCGAAAAGCCGGGAGAAAACATATTGACAAAATAACTGTTTCAATTACAGAGACTTTCTTTATTTAAGGTTGGGCCTTCAGAAAGTCTTCGAAAAGTAAAATGTTATGAATATTACACTCAATGGCCTTAATTGTCAATAAACGATTTTTCTTGATTGTAAAAAAGTCAACATAGATGCACGGAAAACAACTAGGGTTTAACAAGGCATGGTATTACAATATGCAATATTAAGGTTGCCGTGAACTGCATCGTTTCATTATTTAACGGCCACCGAATTACTGAAATTTGTACTGTTGATCAATGTTTAGATCAATTAGAAGTGATAGCCAGGTAGTTAATAAAAAGTATCCAGTGAACGTGTAAAGGAAAAAGCCCCGGGGACAATGAAATCAACCGTTCTATTCTGATAAGTACGATACAGATGACCCGCTGACTTTGGTCGGATGGCCCTTTGACTAATCAACCGAAATAAAGGATGCATAGGATTGTTTTCATTGGGACTGATTACTTGGTTAGAAAGGCGAAAAACCACACGAATCGCTGATAATAGATTCAGCGAATAAGTTTGTGCGAATCTACATTCTGAAATTAAATCTAACATTTTGAAATATCTTTTCAGATTCCACTTATGCTTACTTTTGTAGCTTCCAACACGTTCATTTAAACCCCGAATATTCATCTCTCACTATTGAAAAGATGTCCTTTGCTTTGCATACATGTCTTATTTGGTCCCAAATATGGGGCTATATTGCAGGAAATTGATTTCCAGCCAACTTTTTTATTGTTTACTGAAAAGTATCTTTAAAAAGGCAAAAATTAATATTCATATAGTGCTTTCTATTCTTGGATTTCAGTGAGAGACCAGGTGTCATGTGACGAGATAATCTCTCACCTTACGTTGCAGGAAATGCCGCGTTGCCCGCGTTTTCTTCAAAACACCCTTATGTTGCTTTTGAAAACAAAGCTCTTCGAGAGATTGTCGCCAAAAGTACTTCAGATGCCTTGAAAGGAGCAGTCTGATCTCTCTCAAGATGTCCGTTCGGAATATTACGGATGACAAACTGATACCTTGTTGATGGACGGATAGCAATTACAAAACCGGGTTTTCTGGCCGCAGTGAGAAATCAAGGCGTGAATGTTTTAATGACAGTCAGTGCAAGTCCTTGGTCAGGTGTGCACCACAACCCCGCTTTGTCCAGTCTCGTCCTGACCTGGCCTGTATGCACTTTTGTGATGTTTACCTTGTGCTGTCTTGAGTTTTAATCTTTGAAATTGATATCTCTACTGACACGGAATAACATTCGACACAAGTTCTACTCAAATTGACTCTTTACTATTTCACCGACGAAAGTGCATAAAAGATCTTGCTTGTGGTCAAGCACTGGGGATAGTCTGTACTTTCTGGGAACGGAGGACAGCTTGTATAATTTACTTAGACTTTTCCGATTGAATCTTCAAAAGGAGCCCGGTAAACAAGCGCACCAACTGGAATGCAAAGTAGAACCCACTCGGACAAGTTTTCCTCGATGGAAATTGCGGAATGGGAATTAAGAGTTTTCAAAACATGCTGACTCATTCAAAGATGTTTGACATTTGAATTTGATTACTACCAGAGGGAAATTATCCAGACGAGGAAATAATCAAGAGAGAAGCGTTGAGTGCCGCAAAATGCGATTGGGTTCTTCCAATATCCGGCCCGCAGTTCCCTGTTACTATCTTGCCTGGATGGCAAACTGACTGATATGGAAAGAGGCAATCTTTGTGTACGTATATTAGTCTTTTACCACAGCCAGAACACCTGCTTTTTTTTCTCTATGGGCCACCGTATTCAACCCGGGAGGAAGTAATTGCGCACAATGATCATTCTGCGCATGCATGATCCCTTAATCAATTCCTTACAATTAATCGCACTCGACATCATCAGCTGTACTTGAAAAGTGATTGGTTTTTTGCTCTTACCATTTTTCTGCGTGACGTCACCGCTTCTTTATTAGGCATCTAAAGCCGAATTTTATGAAGTTACAAAACGTGCATGAAGTTATAGTCGAGCAACAGCATGCAATCAAATAATATACTCTACATCAGTTCCAAATCACATTGAGACGATTTGCTACCCTTGAGGGCGTACTTGTGCATCCATCTAATAGCGCCTCCGAGACACCGTTTTGTTGACGCAAGTGTAGGCAGTAATTAAGCACGCTTCAGAAACGTTCCTAACAGAATTAGACGGGAGTATAGTTTCATAACTCATGGCAAATTCAAGGAAACGGTCTGAAAACAGAGTCAAGAACTGTCGAACGTGACGATCGACTAGACGGTACTAGGCTGATCCAAGGGGAAACGTGATATAAAGGAATCTCTTGAATGATAATTTTTTGCTTGTTTTCATAAACTTTGGAAACTCCAATCGGGAATGCTGAATTGGATTAACCGCAGTTCTTAATCTCAGGATTGGACTTCTATTTTTTTTCAAGAGTTGAAATAATTATCAATTACGCGAGGTTACAATTCCCAAATTTAATCGAGAGAAGTCGGGGATACTCTTATGAGATATTGCCGCAGTGCGAAGTCTTCAAAGTGAATGCATCATACCGCGCCGTTGATACCTCACAAACTCGCATCACTTCGCCTGGGGTTATTCCTTGTCATCATGCCTTCATTAAACCGCATGTGAGTCGGCGCCTGTGAAGGTACACAAGGCTATGTAACAGATCGTACTGGAATTCGGTGGTTTATCTTTGACTGTGATATACATTTCTTTCATGGTGATTGCCATACAATCATCATGTAATATCGCCCACATTTTATCAAACTATTGTGCTCAGATCATTAATTCCAACCATTATATTGTTAACACGTTCATTTTGAACTTTCAATTCTCATTTTTACCTTAGCTAAAGATATAAAAGCACTATGTGGCCACAATTCAGTAATAATTTCAAATCTTTTACGTGAAAATCGATTACTTGAATGTACCCCAATTGGGACCTAAGACATACATGCGAAACCACGAGTAACTTTCGAATAGACAAATACTCATGAAAAACGACAGTTTAAAATGAACTTGACGTTTGATTAATGATCGAAGTTATTGTTCGTCTTCAGACTGGAGTTGCGTTGGGTTCAAAATTATGTGATGTATTGCATTGCCGGCATCTGTGCTTGTTTTCTTGGGGTTTATTTGTGTGTGTTTTTTCAGATTTTTTATTTTTAAGAAATAGGAAAATTGATGACACCGAGGGGGTTATAAAATTATAGCATAAAGTACCGAAAGCCTTTGCAAACTGCACAATTCTCATTAGCTGAGACACTACAAATGATCCTGTTTTGACGTTCATGGGGTACGCTGTCTTGGCAAGTAAAACTATTTACCGCTTGCTTTTCACCGCCAAGTGTCAAATTGTTACTCCATCGGCGTGTCCAATTTAGAGGATTAAGTGTCACAGACAGGCGAGAAACAAAACTGGATTTGCCCACGATTCACCTACTTTGGCGCTTTCTTCAGCTACTCTGCCTGTTGGTTTGCTTCATTTCAGACAAACAGCCTGACCAATTGATCTCGCTTATTACTCACTGGCTGCGGGTAATTCGCCTTGGATACCGCACCAGCATGCAGACCCTGTATCCTTTTGAAAGCACGCGCTGCAGCGATGATGACATTTTCCGCGGTTCGCCCGGAGGCGATCCGTGACGTAGTCGGAGAGACTGGGGGCGGGCTTTACCGACCGGAGTTAAAATCAATCGTGCCACAGCCGAAGCCTCATTCTGCGATGCGGAGTGATACTCGATGGGAGCTTGGGAAAAAGAAAGAAAGAAAAACCTGCTCCCTCTAATTACGAAACGGATTTCTCCCAAAGAAACGCCGAGACTTTGAGGAGAGAATTCCGCCATATGTGAACAATGATAAAGATTTGGTTCAACTGCGGCAACATCTCTCCGCGATCTTGGTGACTGGGTTTGATATTAAGCCATCATCAAATGCTTTCTCTTTTTTCATTTCAGTACTGAAAGGAACTTCCATCATGACTGAATCTGAAGTGTTTGTCACGGACATTGCAACCACAGTGGTGGATGTATTCGCTACCACAAACTTCAGCGACCAGGTTGCGAGCACGACCTTTCCGTTCGCATACGATTTGAATTCTAGCTTGGACAATGCAACCTTCCCCGGCCCGTTGGACGAAAACAATTCTCCCTTTCCGGAGTTATTTGAGACCACAATTCGGATCGTAGTACCCACAATCATCGCCATCATCGTCATCATTGGACTTATCGGCAATGGCACGGTGCTTTACATTATCTTCCGGTACCGTGAGATGCAGAACATTACCAACTATTTCATTGCCAACCTAGCGGTAACAGATGTGGCAATGTTGGCAATATGTGCCATTCCTACCGCGGCGAATATAGCGGGCATGCCAATCGGAGAAGGCCTGTGCAAAGGGATGAACTACATGCAGTTTGTAAGTACCAACCACTTCTCTCAATTGTGTGTAGCTGTCAAGGCTAGCTGCATGCGTGCAGCTTTCATTAATTTGCCAATTAATTTCCCTGCCGAAATCGATAATTTGCGTCCGCCCGCAGCCTTTCACCAATCGCTTGATACATATCCGCTCAACTGATCATGAAAAATGGAAGGCCGCCGGTGGGTTATTTATAGAAGTCTTTGAACGCTACGTTTTAAAATCACACTGCTAACGTTAGTTGCTAATTTACGACCTAGAACATTGTAAGCGTAATGATATGTATTTGGGTGTGTAAAACAGTGCGTGGATTTTGTTCCATCAATTACCTTGTGAAAGACGTGTCAAACCGTGCAGCAAGTCTGCCACGCTTTCGTTTCCAATTCAACAAGAAGACGTAGAGAGAAAAGAGGAATCTTGCACAATGTTGCACAAATGTGAGCACAGTTGTCTTTCAGATCAGGGCCCAACCTGAGGGGTAGCTTACAGGGGCCAATATCATGGAGCTGCTAAACACAACAATTTGCTAAGCACAAAATTGTCAGGCTCAATACAATCAGGTTACCAGCCAAAGCCCATGTGATTTTCACGCTAGGCTAACCACAGCTGAATACCAGCCACAAGCAATATACAACACATGGACATTTCGTTGTTAATCCTGTTTTTATTAAGGAAGAATTTTCATGCTTAGCAAATTGTTGTGCTTAGCAGCTCCATGAAATTAGACCCTGGTTATGCCTTGTATACGGAAGGCATCAACAGTGGTTTTGCACAATCATTATAACTGCCGTCTACAACTTCCATCATCCGTTTTTTTTAAACCACCCAATAAACAACATTTACGTCCTTCCCGTTTTTACAATCGCAATACTTAATCTTACGAAGTTCGTACACAGCGCAACACATAATATATACTAGACGCCTACTGTAAATAGAGATTCTTAATAGCACTTTTATTACTATAGCCCAGACATTAACAATCATTTCCCCCACTTTTCAAACATTATAAGGCTAGGAGGGATGGACCGTAGAGTTTGCAATTACATTTTATGGTCTTCTGCCGCCTATAGGAGCCAGTCTGGTTGTCTGTGTACTGATAATGGAAAATGATGATTTGAATGTCTCAATATATCAAGCAGAACAAATATTAACAAATTTAAGTTGAACACTGATATAATGCCCAACACTTAATGTGAAGATTCTTAGGAGCCTCAGGCTCTCCTGTTAATAATATATAATCATCTACGAGGCGGACAGCGTCATGCAAACCAGCACGCCCATAATCAAGGTGTCCCAAAAATGCCTGGTTTGGTGTAACATAGTTCAAAACCTACGGAGTCTTTCTAAGGAGCGTTTGAACACGGTCTGTGCCACCTATTTTCCATATCTTCATTGAAAATGTCAGTACCGGTTTTGTGGTTTCGAAACGAGGAGCAATTACGTAAAATTGGTTCTTTTCGTGGATTTGATACATTTTACAATAAAAACACTTATAACTAGTCGCTTAATATCCTTTCACGGTATGAAAAGTAAGAAAGTGTGAACTGCAAGCGTCCTTTTTATCGTGAAACTCAGAGGCGGAAATTTTTGATTTTTCAGAACCAACACAAACACTCCTTTACACCAAATTTCACAGAAGGGTGGACAAACTAAATGACCAATTTGCAACAGAATTTGTTTTCATCATTCTAGTGTTTTAAAATCAGTAACCGATATCATCAAAACATTTTTAAGGGGAAAATGGCCTCCAGTATGTTGGACACTATTTTTGTTCGAAACTAATCACGAATTTTAGTGTTTTTTATACCGAGTGCAAATCACACGAAGTTACTTTTTGTGGTCCGTAGTTCTTGTCATCTACCAACTCATTTTACTCATCAAATAATGTTGTGCTCAACCCCTGCACGCACAGTTTCTATATTTCAGATCTACCCTTAACTTAACGGTTGACAGAAATGACTGGTGACGTTATTAGTCAATCACTTCATATGAAAAATGTCATCAGATTATTGCCGACTTGGTGAAAGGCTACGCTCTATATAGTTGGGGAATCGGGACCAAATCCTTCGTCATTTGGGGGAATCTGGAATCAATGGATAAGACGCATCGTCTCGACGACACAATAAGAAATTCCACAGAGGGAAGGTTGACCCAGATACTGACTGAAACAAATTCCGAAAGACAAGTCCCACAAATCTACGTTTGCTTGATACAATTTATTCCGAAAGGCAAGGTGGGCGCTATTAGCGCCCCTGCGCAGCGGCGAACAATCATGGGCACATGCATGGAATGTGATCAACGAATCATGCTGGACATTTATTGCTGTAATGCGACGTACTTCATTCATGTTACGAGCAATGTGGAGGCGTTGGCGAGTTAGGCCGGTTCATACTCGCTGCGTTTGCGCACGCGCATCGCGCAATGCGAATGTCGCATTTGACGTTCATAGTTCTTGAAGATAAAAATTCGATACGCAGTGAAATT
>JAULKO010313377.1:0-11231 GCA_032356045.1 Mediaster aequalis | reverse complement strand
TGTATGTTGCCTTGAACAACTTGATTTTGTCTGGAAGTTATTACTATCAATTCTAATTTCTAGTTGGGCTAATAAATTTAGTGTACCGATAACCAGTTCGGACGATTACTTTCCTACCTCGTAGTATTCTCGTTTGATACATGTTGCCATTGAAATCTGTGTACACTGATCCCTACCTCCCGCGTTAGCCGGCCCGACATCCACCCTCGCAATTACGCGCATGCGCCTGATAAAATAGTTGAATTATTCATGATTTACGCGCACACCATGAACTATAAGTACCTTTGCAATCCACATGTAATTGCCTACGACCATACTACGTTGAACACACCGGTTCTCGTCCGATCACCGAAGTTAAACAACGTCGGGCTCGGTTAGTACTTGGATGGGAGACCGCCTGGGAATACCGGGTGCCGTAGGCTTTGCTTTTCGACTTTCCACATTTTTAAATTTATTTAGCCGTATTTATTTCAATAAAAAACACATTTATTCAAGATTTTTCGAAATATAATGTTTAAATATAATAATCTTTTTTTCTCCAAGCTATGTAAAGTGATCAATAACAAACTTATATGAGGCGATACAAAATGTTTTGACGATTACGTGGGTAGCTGAATAGACGCGGTTGAACTCCGAAGAAGGGAGGGGGATAAACATAATTTTAGAGAAATTTTTGAGAATTTAATTCAAGGCTTAAAGCAATGTGGGGTGGCGGAGGGGAGGGGGTAGAAGTTGTTTGTATGTTTTTGCTTTTTTTCTGTTTTGTTTTTGTTGTTGTTGTTGTTGTGTGTGTGTGTGTTGTTTTTTTTGGGGGGGAGGGGAGAAACTGGGGAACCATTGGACAACGTGTTAAATAATCATTACAGTGTGTGGCCAGAGCACAATTGCATAACAAGTGATCCCTCTCGGGCATTAACCAGAATGGGCGGGTGCTGCTGAAAAGACATGAAACTTTCAGAAGAAACGACAACAACGACAACAACGACAACAACGACAGCCATAAAAACACGCTATAGTCTACTGACATGGAGTGCATGCCCTTTTATTGGGCTTCTCATTGACAGGAAAAAACATCGAATCTGTGACAACTTCCTGCATGCCAAATGTACCAAACATCCTGCATGCACTACTAGACAGTTTCAGTGCAAATAAAATCCACTAATGAAGCCACCAATCGCGATAATATAATAAAAATCGCCTTAAAAAGCTCCCAACACCAATAATTAGCGACCAACCGGGCATAGTCCACCCCCCCCCCCCTCCCCTTGCATTTTGAATTCTACATCTGCGCAAGGGAATTTCTACATGGGCGCAAGGGACTTTATTAGTACCATGGAGCTATACAAAGGAGTACTCGGAACCAGGGCCCAATTTCATACAGCTGCTTAAACAGAAAATATTGCTCAGCAAATTTACGTGCTGAGCCAAAATTAGCTGAGAACCAGTCAAAAGCAATCCACATCACATGGCATTGTGGCTGGTAACCCATTTTTGCTAAACAAATCTTTTCTGTGTACTTAAGCAGCTCTATGCAATTGGCCCAAGGTTCCACTGATCACCCGATAGTTTTTCGAAGCGACCGCAGAAATCCGGTCGCTGCTTCCGCAGATAAGGAATTTTGGTGTCAGGAAAATGGCAGATTCATCGTGTGCACAGACCTCCGCTGTCGGGATCAACTATAGAGGACACGAAAACAATCCCTTTTTAAGCACCTGGTTTGAGAGTTCCAGGCATGTAATTTAGATATTCAGGTTTCGTGACAGAGTGTTGTATTTTCCTTGTTCATTTACAAACAAACAGGCGAGCAACCAAATCCGGTATTTCTGGAAAGAAGTTAAAAACAAAAATCACCTTTAATTAATAGTACACTTCGTCTGTTTTGGCATGGGTCCACGTGTTTCATTTTGCGTAGGCCGCATACACAGAGTGAGAAAAAAGAGAGTTTTCTACATGTTTTATATACATATGGCGCTAAAACTATTTTCGACACAGCTTTCTGAACTAAGTTACCAAACATGTTCGATAAAGAATGTACTTCAAAGAGTGCGACTTTTATTTTAATGTTTCACTTGCCTTGAAGTCTACCATTCTCCCCGCTTTGCAGCCTGTGTCTTTCATTCAATCATCTTATTAAAAAACAGTGCATGATATATTAATCCGCGGACAAAGTGAAATTATTTTTATATTGCGCTATATTGTATCATAATGATCATTTCTGATCCAAAATTTATATTTTTTTCAAAAATCATCATTTAGTTGGCGGAATTTTGAAGTTCTTCATCCTGGAAAAAACTAACTTTCGTTTTGCGTTTTCCGTATTTCGTTTTATTCTTTTCAACCACCATGCAAACTCCCAGTATATCACGAACAAAATGAACTGTTCCGCAGTGCAATTAAAGTACAGTTCACCTGCAACGGCAGAGTGGGCCGTATGCTGCATGTGTGGGATTTTCATAGTGCCCAGGAAGCACGTTCAGCAAAAATATGGGTTTACGTCCTCGACAGCAAAACATTAATATATCATGCAACCCGCCAGTTGCGAAAATGGCAAACCATCCCATGGTAACAATAGGATGGCCACCCCCGAAAACCTTGTAAATCATCAACGACAGCAGCCTGTGACGAAATAATTTCTCAGAATATGACACGTCCACCAACTTTTCACAAGTACAATATCATGTACAAGGATAGATAAATAACTACGCCTCTCTTTTTAGTGACTGAGTTTTCTCAGGTAACAACAGATTTACTGTTTCGCGGATTGGGTCCTTTTTATTATTGTTTAGTTGCATCTTCAGCGGAGTGACTGGGCAACATGGCGGCCCCCGTCTACCGGGATGATTTCTCCGGTTGTGAAGCTTGCGTCGTCTGAGACGAGGAACGCCACGCACTGGGCAATGTCGTCCACGGTACAGGCCCGGCCCATTGGATGCCATCGCTTGCCTTCATCTTCCAGCTAGAAGAAGATAAAGAAGGATTTTTCAAGATCGCCATATGCCATTTGTGATATGCCATTTTTCTTATCATTTTGACACAAATTTAGCTTTGTAAATCGACGACAAATTCACGAAGAAACCTTATATGACCATTTAATCTCAACTATATACTCGGCCAATAAAACACGACATCGCCAAATCAGCAGTGAGCTCTTTGCAGAAGGGGGATTATTAGAATTAGTAATCTGTTTCAAAATTGAGTTCTTGTGTAAGAAAACAGGCACAGACAATCAGATGTGGCTACAGCCGATATTTGCCGTAATCAGCTGTGCGGGGCGACAGATAGAGGGCGCTAGTACACAAGATGAGGAACTACAATTTTTAAGGGCATGGAGTTTGTTAACTTACATGACTGTCCGTCGGGTTCCACTTAGGGGCCGCTTTCTTGTAAATCGGAGTCACGGTCAGGCCAGGACTGCAATATAAAAATTACTGGAAAAAGTATAAAACCCATAGCCAAAACGACTTGGGTATAATTGTCTATTTCCAAACGTAATAGTTTTTGATCTTAATGTTCTTCATTAACTGCCAGGACTTGAAGAAACATTGGAGAATATAGAGAGTGTAACGTAACTATACCTTACTGCATTCACTCTGATCTGTTTGGACGCAAGTTCTGTGGATCAAAGAAAGATGGATCTCTTCATATAACATTTTAATATACATATATAACTGCACTGCAGAAACGTGAAGAACAGAAACAAGTATATAAGCACGGGTAAAAAAACAAACTGATGATTATATTGAAATTAATTTGCAGGAGATTGGTTCGTAAGATGTCAGTGGCTCTGATTTGGATAACTCAGAAGCGGCGCGTACAAAAATGAGAGAAAAACCTAACCACGGACTCACCAATTGCAACTGTTTTTGTGAAGTGATCCACGGCCGCCTTCGTCATTCCGTAACCTAGGAGACCAGGGGACTAGCACAAAAACAAAAACACACTTAGTGGCAAATCTAGAATCTATGCATGGATTGGGAAATGGGGATATCGTACACCCTTCCTTTGAAAACCATCCAACCACTTTAGCATTGCCCTTTTCCCGCGCAATTTTATTTCCATTTATTTTAAACATTTTCAGAAGTGCACACGCAATTTAACTTCCTTCACCAATTAATGATTATTGCTGTATGCAATGGTCATTATAATAGCAGTGCGTCAGCATTGCATTCGATAAATTCTATTTGTTTTTTCGGTCTGTGAATACTATGAGTCTCCTGCCAAAATATAACTTCAAAATTAGTAAGAGCGAAAGGTGAAAAGGTAAAAAGATAGAGGAGGAGAACAGTTTGAAGGCATGAATAAACACTCAGCTGTTGTTTTCTCATACGTCACTAGTATAAATCAGGCCCATAGCCAGACTTTGAAGAGGAGGGGGGCCGGGGATCTTTCGGGGAAAAGTGGACATTTTTCCTGTGTGCGTCGGGAAAAAACCCAAAACAAAATGCCGTAAACTTTAACCCCCAAAGAATGCCGTCCGAAAAATAATTTGACCACAGATGGGGTCGTCCGACCCCCCCCCCCCCCCGGCTACGAGCCTCTAAATACCATTTGTTTTTTTTGGGGGGGGAAGTTTAAAGCCCATCCAACCGACCTACCAATAGTGTGGTTGATCGCCTGTGATGGTCATCGAATCCCAAAAGACTGACCACCTCTTTTACGGTAAATATTTGAAGGTATTTTCTAAAAGAAAGTGGAGAATCCTTACCGCTCTGCGGCTAGATGTACTGGAAATGTTGACGACTGAACCTGAAAATGGAATAGACACGTTTCTTGAACGTTTTGAGCAAAACGATACACGTGCTTGTACAATAATTAAAGCACTGAGCTAAGTTGATCACCTGACAATCACCGAAACGACGCTTTGATCACCATTTTATGACGACGGTTAAATTCTAATTATGTTACTGATTTCAACACTGAAAGCCAGTATTGCAAGACATGAATCGGTATCAAGCCGAAGCAAATTCTTGCAGTCTTTCTTTCACCAAAAATGTGCCTTCAAGTTCGATGAAGACAAACAATATATTATACGAACCTCTGGTTTCAGCGAGGTGAGGGCTGGAATACTTGGTGACTAGGAAAAGCGTTCGCAGGTTGCCGGACACCAGCGAATCCAACTGCTCCACTGTCATCTCTTCAAGGCCGCCATAGGCCAAAACGCCTGCGCTGTTTACCTTATCATTGCAAAATAAATAATATTTAATGTATTCCATGCTACAGTCTAATGTTTTAAATAACTATTTTGTTTTTTTAAGTTTGGACTTGTTTTCGAATGCCGCGTTGTGTTTAAACTACATGAGCATATTGTGACTGCACAGTGACGCACCCAGGATTGGACGGGGGTGGGGGCCGGGGGGGGGGGGGCTCATCCCAAGCCCCCCCCCCTGGCTTCGCCACTGTAACTACACTATGATGAGATGCTTTAAATTTAAGCCAATATTTCTTGAAGCAAAACTACCGCCTTTTGAAAACGAAATAAGAATTAACAAATGCCAGTCTCGTGACATTCCAACGTTACCTTTGGAATGACTAGCAGCCTTTGTTAATCATTAATTGGCCTAGTTCCTCTTGGTCTTTAGAGGACGGTACATCATGTACCCTTACTGACCCAGTCAATTATAATGTCACATGCAGGCAATCTACTGACCAGTATATGTATTTTCTGGAACTTTTCGATGGCCCGTTTGACCAGTTCCTTCACATCTTTCTCCACTTCGAGGTCCGCTTTGACCAGCAAAATCTGACAGGGCAATAACCAAAAACAATAACAGTACTAATAAATGGTGTACCGGTCATTTTACTAATTAATTTTCTGGTGTCGAATTTCAGATCCAAACACGAAGTAACAGACGATGACCCACCTCCCGCCAATTAACAGCGTGCAAGCGCCCTGTCTGCGTTGGGGCACGTCGCGCACCATTAATTACTGGATATTGTATGCCGACGAGGGCGCTATGTAGATTCGCAGGTCCTTCACGACAACTGCCGATTCTCGACAGACTGTGCGAAGTATTCCGAGGGGCCCCAGGTGATTTTTTATGGAGAAATATTTCTTCATGGGTGATTAAAAGCAAATCGAAACAATTAGCCATCTTGCGATACGGTGAACACAATATGAGGGCGCTATTCGGTTTGGGTCATAACCTTCTGTGTTATGCAAGAAAGGTAATTTTGACTTTTGGCTACTGTAACTGGGGTTGAGGTCAGTGTGGCTATCTGGCAATACATATAACCTCAAATCGATTCTGACATCATTTTTCTCATGTACTTGACTTCAAGCGCCGATTACTCGAAAACTGATTTTGGGAAACGTTCCTCATTATGCCCCAGCGGGTAATTTGTAAACAAAAATCAGAACTGTGAGAAAATGTTGCCCTTTAGGCACTTTCCCTCTCTCCTTTCTCTTCTTCCGGTGGAAGGGGGGGGAGCAGGGTGACTGTTGTTAACGGAGGCAACCCCCCCCCCCCCCCCCCCCCCCCCCCCCCCCAGTTAAAAAGTAATAATAGTGACCGCGCCTTAGATGGCACGGGGTACGGGTGCAACTGATGCCGTTTCCCACAATGATACATAGCTGGGCCTTTCGACTTCCCAACCCAACTGAATTTTTTCTCTTGCAAATACCCCTCCACGAAATGGACAGTGCAGATAGTCCCTCTTCATTTCACTTATTTGTTCGTGCCAGTAATATCAATGACTACCCAATTAACACACATTATAAAGTGCAACAAACCTTGCCAGCATCCAGGCCTCTATCCTCGCATTCTGCCTGCACGAGCCGCAGGTTGTCTTCGTTGCGACCCACGAGTACCAGCGAACATCCGAGCGTGGCAAGATGGCGCGCGATGCCCGCACCTATGCCCGAACTGGCGCCTGCATGCATCCAAGGCGAATTTGAGAGTACATGATGTAGATTTTTGTAAAATAAAACATGATAAAGGTTAATGATTGCAACGTATGTCGTTGTCGGTGTAGAATGTGGGCCCGAGTCAAAATCATTATTCCGAACGGAAAAGGGGGAAATCGTGAACGAAAGAGAACTGAAATAATTATGATTCACAATGATTATTATTCAAAAATTACATCTCTGCAACTCATTCAGAACAAAATGCGCACAATGCCTCCACTGATTTCAATGAACTTACGTAAAGTATAAACATACGAAGATGAAATGGTGAATTGTTTATCATTCAGTCAACTAGCCCTAACGCCTAGGCTGACTGAAACCCGGCATAAAGATAGTCAAGGTCAGCACTCCAGCGGAATTTTTTTCTGGGCTGAAATAATGACCACAATCCGCTGATAGTTTTTAGAGAGAAAACGTATCGAACGTACCTGTAACGATTGCAACTCTTCCGTTCAAGAAAAAACTCATTCTAAGGATCCCTCGCTTACAAGACTTCCAAAAAAATCCAAGCTTAAGTTTGTAATTTTAAAATTCTTGTAGTCAAAACCAGTGAAACAGATGCACGTGATGACCGACTGCACCTTCCCATCATGCAGGGCGAGCAAGCTTATGATATTGCCACATTATGCTTAGATGCCCATACTCAGCCCGCAATGTTGAATCAATATTGAAAGTGTCATTTGTACCTTGTGAATAATACGAAATGTAGGGGTACCAGCAAGAACACGAACATTGTAATTTGCTGCATGCAAATCGGCCACTGTTTTCTCAGCATGGATATACATGGCGGCCTATACCGCAGTCATACTGAGTCGCGGCACTACCGCTGATCTCCATTAAAAAAATGAATAGTTCATTGGCTGTTCGAGCTGAAGTCGCCGTTCCCCATATTACCACTCCCAAAACAGCAGCAGCAGCAACAACACCAACAACAACACCAACAACAACAACAACAACAACAACGACAACGACAACAACAACAACAACAACAACAACAACAACAACAACAACAACACCAACAACACCAACAACAACACCAACAACACCAACAACAACAACACCAACAACAACAACAACAACAACACCAACACCAACAACATCAACAACAACACCAACAACACCAACAACACCAACAACAACACCAACAACACCAACAACAACACCAACAACACCAACAACAACACCAACAACAACACCAACAACAACACCAACAACAGCAACAACAACAACAGCAACAACAGCAACAACAGCAACAACAACAACAATCATAATGCGATGGATGGAGATGATTTGACAGTCAGGGGGAGTTGGTTCCATACCCGGGCTGATGCTGCTGAAAAGGACCTGTTGCCCCAAAGAGTAGTGAAGCATCATGAGCTCATTGGAGTGGAATCCAGTGTGCGATGAGGTGTACGGGTGAATGAGTTTGATGAGATGATCTGGGGCATTGTTGTGAAGGATTTTATAAACAAATAGGGCAAGTTTGTACTTAACTCTGTGTGGTATTGGAAGCCAGTGAAGATCTTGTAATACCGGAGTGATATGATAATATTTACTGGTGAGGGAGATTAGTCTTGCAGCGATGTTTTGTAGGCCTTGCAGACAGTTCAGTTGATTTCTGTTGATGCCGTATAGTAGTGAATTGCCAATGTCAGTTTTGGATGTTATAAATGCGTGAACAAGTATTTCAGTGATGTGTTTGTCAAGATATTCCGTATGTGTCCAATGTTGCGGATCGACATGCAGACTGATCTAGAGATTGATGTCACATGAGGTTCCATGGATAGAGATATATAGATAAACCTCATCCCCTAGAGTCTATTTTCTAAAAAAAAGAAAGAAAAAAAGGGGGTGTCCCAGGGTCTAGGATAAAACCTCGCCGTAGTCCATACGTAGCTAGCTACTGCCTCCTAAAAAGAGGGTGGAAATATTGAGGTCTATACACCCAGACAAGTTGGCAATTCTTTGTGTGTCAGATTCGACAAAAGGTCAACATGATTCTTTAACCTTCGTAGCTGCGAAGACTTCTTTCCCACAAAACACCTCCTGAATATTGTGAAATTGCGCCGGTTACTGATTTCCGTGATAAAATAAACACATCTATGTGCACACTGTTAATGCATTGTGTAGGAAACTGCCCGTCATGTCTGCCATTTTCGTGCGTGTCGTTTATCACGTGTTATCGCTTCGACCAATGACACTGCAGTTCTGGGAATCTGGTTTTGATACAGTTTCATTATTACACGGAACTTTGATATGAACGCACTTTGAGTTTAATGAAAGCATTTGGCAATGACTGGACATACATCAGTAAATAAATCAGATTATACAAAATTGCAATGAAGTATCTCCTGGTAGCAACAGTTTTGTCCACGCTTGTCAGCCTTTCAAACGCCGATTTCCACGTATGCTGTCCTACGTGCTCTACGTTCTCGATCGACTCTCTGAACAAAGGCCAAATCCAGCAGGTCGAAATCAACACAGCGTTCATCGAAGAAATTGAACAGAACCCTTTGCTGTTGAACGACGATGCGTATCAGAGACAAATCGTCAACCTGACCAGCGAGCAAGAGGAGCAAATGCTGGGGAACGTCCCTCAGTTGTTCGTGAGCCAGGAGACCTTCGCGCAATCCCAACTTACCAGCGGGCTGATCACCGTGCCGGGGTCGAACAGCACCCGGAGGCGGCGGGCGGCGTCTTCAAGGATCTGCGAGCCGGTGCGAAGTTCAACTCCACTCATCCTCGTAAATACACCCGGAGGGCAAGTCGTTCAGCTAGGACAGGTAAATTAATCAAACCATTTAGTTTGCTTAGGTTATTGCCGGGTCGTCGGAAATTCTAATGTAAATTAAAATTTCCCCAAAGTTAGCCCGTCTGCACTATACAATTTAAATGCACGCGCCTCACGCACCTACCTTCGCACTGGAACGCATTTGGCCCAGAATCATGAACACTTGGGGGCGCATCAAGTGGATAACATTTCTAACATATCATCCACACACTCATGAGCGTGATGAGAGCGGGTTGTTGACAAGTCACCTCAAGTCACCTCACTCAGTTTAATACCAAATTCATGCATGCATGAACACCCACTTGCTCCTGGTTGAGAGAAGCAATTGCGGCAAAGTATCTTGCTCAAGGACATTCGAAATGCTATACCGCGAAATTAAACGAGTCGGACACTGGGATAAATATTGAGCAACGGCACTCAAACAAAATAGAAGTCAGCATCAGCAGTGAACTTTGATCTGATGTTATACTGCATTGCAGTTCCCTAAAATCTGTTTCATTTCAGCCGGCCAGTCTCGGCAACCAGTGGATCTTGAAGGAGACGTGCGACACCACTGTAAGTCCTCGTTTGGCGATTGGTCAACAGTGCGGCCTGGCAGAGCGTCACGTACCGGCCCTGTTCATCAACCTGAGTGAGATCAAAGCCAACGGAGGGAGTAATAAAGATTTCGACTACGCCTACATCGTTGTGCAAAGCTGTGTCACACTGTCAGCGTAGAGTTTAAACTGTTCAGGCGAGTTGAACGTTAATAGACGCCTAGGTAGATTAGACCATTTTGTAGTCCCATTTGTAGACCATCTGACTGCCTAAGGTATTATTATCGGAGAGCTTACTTGGTTTATGAACGTGCTTTGATAGCTGTTTGTCATTATTAAGCAACTGTACATCGAAAAAAACTCCAGTACTCCAACCTGTGGCATATTAAACTACGTGGAGGGGGGGCGTGTCCTGGGCGTGTCCTGGCCTTCCCCAGCCGAGGCATGTTCCCCTGGGTGCCCCCACACCCGGTCCCGCTGAAGATTAAAGGTGTGCACAAAAACTTAAGTCTATTGTAGTGTCTCCCAAAGTGCCCCCCTGGAAAAACTGGTAACCCCCGGGTAGCCCTTACAAATTTGACCCTATACGCCGCTGACTGCAACACAGGTAGATCACGGTACTGAACCAGGGGGCCAATTTTATAGAGCTGCTTCAGCACAACAATTTACCCTTGCTTAGTAAAATCGGATTAACAGCCAAGACTCCATGTAATGCATATTGCTTGTGACTGGCATTTAGCTGTTGTTTGCTTAGCATGACAATCACATGGAGTTCTGGCAGGTAACCTGATTTTACTATGCAAGGTTTTTGTGCTTGCAGCTCTATGAAATTGGCCCCAGTCCCGTACGCAGGATTTATAAGGCCAAGTCGGACGCGACTACTAGCACTAATCCAATAAGTCCCGCTGTCAGGGGTGGGTTTTCCATTGAAAATATGGACCTTTTGGAATGGGGGCGTACGTACCCCCCGCCCCCCTCCCTCCCCTCCCCCCTCCCCCTC
>JAULKO010313272.1:0-13760 GCA_032356045.1 Mediaster aequalis | reverse complement strand
ATCCGCCGTCTTTTATTTTTTTTTTTTTTTGGGGGGGGGGGTTCTATGGGCCATTCCCCCGGCCAAAAAGTGGGGGGATATATCCCCGGGATAAAAGGGATATATCCCCCATCCCCCACCCCCCGGGATTTACGCCCATGTTGCTGAGCTTCTGCCAATATCTGTCAATGATAAGTTTTTGATTTTCCAGCACTCTTCAAATGCAATTGTTATCATTCGAATACCATTAACCACGAACATTTACAACTCACGGAACCTGAATTCGAAAATGTCGTAAGTCCCGTTGATTCTTTCTGTAAAACTTGTATTAAATAGTATGACCTTTTTCTTCTTAACCAAAGAGTAATCGACTATTTTATTAATTCACCGCAGCGGAGTCCAGGGTGAGAACTTCAATGCGCTCTGGATGATACGAAGGTGAGTCATTACATTGTCAGTGCAATGGTTATTTTATTTATTCATTGGCATGGTATGCTAAATTCCCCAACGCCTGTTTAAGGTAAAAGGTACCGTGTTTACAATCGATATTTTCCAGCACCCAATGGCATACACATTATTTGATACCCTTTTCACTTTTTCGTGTTGGTGCGGTTAGTACAGCGCAATTTATAAGACCTTAGTTCTGTTAAGTTCAAGGGACATTATGCCTATTGTAAAGGTGTTACGTAATCGACCAAAACATCGCCTTATGAGCACCGTAAACAGCGTTTATTCAGCACAGTTCCTTTACGTACTAGCCAATGTCATTCTTTTTAGGAAGTTTTGTTCACGTTTTCGTCGCTACATTTGCATCATCCCCAAAAAGCGGAAAAGACTCGACGTTTCGAGTACTTAAAGCTCCATCATCGGAGGTATGAAAGACCTTACACTCGTGAATCTGTTCCCTTTTAAGTATGATTGACAGGGATTCAGTGTTAAGGATTAGTTTACCCGGTTTTCAGGATACAGGTCATAAACAGTTACTTAAATGATGCTATACTGCAAATGCAAGCTTTGTTGTGGATTTCTGATGAATACATTGACGTGTATAAATCCCCAGGATAAATGTAAGATGATCAATAATGTATTTCTTATAGATATATGACTATGTATTTTTTTATAATATACAGTGATTTTACATATTTTGATCCATGTATATTTCCGATGTTATATATTTTTGATTACATCTAAGTTTTTTTCTGATATTCTGATTTTAATACACGTCCATATTTCCGATAGCTGGACATGTTTCGCTTAATTAAGCAATAAACATCTTCTCAATGGAAGCCACAGTTGCTGAGTTGGCAATGAGGAAGTTTTCTTTTTCCAGTCGGTTTTTGTAGACGATCATAGCGGCCTTATACTTCAGCTTCCAGGGCAGTTTCAGGCGGTTTGAAGACTGTCGATCATAGTATCCTCCTTTCCAGTCGGATGCACATAAATAATTGAAGACGGGACTGCGTGGGATTCCTTCCAAGCATTCCATTTGATTAATCATTCAGAAATAATCATTTGTCGTTTTTATGAACGAGGTCAATATCAAAAACAAAATTGCGCATTTAAATTTTTCAACCATGTTGAGGTATCATTATCTTTGGGAAAAATACTAGTTACAACATCGCGGTTTAAGCCACTGTTAAGATATCAAATGCCTGTCACTTTTTGACCAACCAAAGTTTTCGAGTAAGCGCGCTCTCTTTAAAACTATTTGTCTGTCCTCCACAAGCGGTTAGCCTGAACAGCGCCCTCTGTAGTGAATTTTGCAAACAGCTGCACCAAGATCGTGCTCTGATATTGAAACCACGTGTCAAACACGATGCATTGGATCCGCAAGCAGGTCGAATTTCGGGTTGGATCTGCAAAAAGATGCGCGCGCATTGTGCTCTTGGTCTAAAGGAAATCAAAACACCTGACTCCTCAAAGAAGAGAATCTTCAGACTCTTCAAATGTCTAGGCAAGTCAGCATATACTGCCTAGGCTACAAATATCTGCGTACTTCAACGATACATGGACATGCCAAATGGCAGGTCGACCAATATTGACGCCCTCTTGTTAATTGAATTTTCCCCTTCCTTATTCGTTAAATTAATAAATACGTCCTATACAATGACCATATAGACAGGTGCCAATTTCATGAGCTGCTAAGTACGCAAATGTGATGCGTACAAAAACGTTTTGCTACAAGAAAAACAGTTTACCAACAAAGATCGGCTTTGATTGCTTGTGATAGCTGATTTTTGCTTTGCAGGAAACTTTGCTAATGATTTGTATTTGTTAAGCATATTGCTAAGCTATCGTTCACTGACACATAGCCATTAGACAACCCTGTGGAGTTTTGTGCGGTATTTTTTTGTTTGCCACAGATTTTGTGTGTTAAGACAGAAACCTGATTTATTGCTATGTAAAATGAGTTTCTGTCTAAAGATTGTTTTCATGAAGCAGCTAAAAGAGCAGTGTGACACAGTATATGTGTGTGTGGGTATGTGTTAGTGTTTCCATGTATTAATTTGGTAATTGTATGGAGATGCCTTAGATGCGCTCAACTGGGTTTATACATTTGTTTCCTCTAACATTATTGCGTTTGAAAAAATCTGTAACAAGCAGAATTTAATGATATCACGACCACGCAATATTTTGAAGCTTAAAAGTCATGGTTTACTCCAGTCACTCATACACATTCTAGTTGTACAACTTAACACTTGACTTGTCCCTGTTGTTTAATAAAATGGAAGAAACACGCTCATTTTTTACTACGAATTTTAATTGTTCACTTTCAATTGAAATGTTACACCGGATTTTGCATAGATGCCTTTTTTGGGCCCATCTAGGGGACTATACATGTATTGCAAGTAATTGATTTTCTACTAAGATTTGTTGATTTCTACTGAAAAGTAGCCACCTTGTGGTCTTCAATGTAAAAAAATGACCGTGTTGTATGCCTGCAAATGCAGATACAAGAATTGGATTCATTTACAGTTTGTCCGTTCGTCCAAGCGTGACAAATTGACCACGCCAGATCCGTTATCAATGAAATGTACTGCTGGAAATGTGACAGGGCCTAAAGCTTATTATTTTCTTATGTCCGTATTCATTATAACATGTAAATAGAGACAAATTAATAGCTAACCTATATGAAAAGTGCAGTTATATTGTTCAAATACGGAAGCCATCGTCAAGGTTGGGAAATGAGCCAGGTAACCTTTTTTTGTCTAAAGCATCTTCCTTCCTGGACGCTGGTTATATTTTGTTTTATATCAAACTCATTTAATCATCGATCGAATTTACCACGATCGGTACGCGTTGTATATAAGCCTTGCCAGGCACCATTGGTCGGTGCATGGTCATGTCTAGATTGAGCTGCAACCACAACAGCGGACTTTACTCGAGCTACTCTTGATATCTGAAATCAGAGACATCTACAATTACGCTACTTCATGTTTGAATAGTGTCATGCTATCTCTTCTGTAAGACGGGCAGATTGTTTCAGCTAAAAGAATAAAATAAATTGTTTATGCAAACCTTTTGAGTATGGTACTTTGGACACAGCCACAAATACCAGATACGCGTAGGAATCGATTTATTTAATTAGTGTTTGTGTTTAGGCATGTTTACTAGCACGCAGTAATAAAAAAATTGTCAAGAAATAATCACCGAAGAATGGTGAATCTTGCCAGTATCGGCGGAAATTAGCAATCATATCAATGAAACCAAGTCACAGAAAGAAAATAAACTTTATTTGATGAACGATTTATCTTCCCAATTTTTGAAAACATGTGTAAACAATACATTTTGCGAAGACAAAAGCCAGGGGGTAAATTTGTGGGTTTGGGGGAACGTACGCCCCCAGCCTGGTCGAGGCCTGTGCCCCTTCGGGTGCCCAGGCAGGGACCGCGTTATGGGGAAGTTTTCTATTGTTAGGGAAATCAGGACCGAGTTGTGGGGACATCTCTCTGTCCCCCACAGTGTTGTCGGTCCCCACAAAATAGTGTATGTCCCACAATTACGGAACAAGTATATGTGCCCCATTCGAGAATGCAGTTGTGCAGAAAAAGTTCAGCCTACATTGTATTTTCTCTCTGAAGTGCGCCCTAGAAAAATTGCTGCACTCACGAGTGCCTGCCCCCCCCAAAAAAAACAAACAAATTGACCGGGCTCTTGACGTCACTGGCAGAAGTATGTATTGTTCCTACTGAGTTGAAATTGCGAACCGTAATTCATGTACCGCTTAAAGACAAAACGTTGTCCCTTTGCCCGTGAACACGATATACTATGGACCTATCCACTCTAAGATGTCAACTTTTATCAGTAAAAATAGTTCCGTCAGTAGTCACGCGATGACGAGTCGCTAACGAAGGTCAGGTGATTTTTATTGGTCACTCGGGCATTTCAACCCAAGTTCGAAAAGAAGAATCGCTCTAATGGCTTCCATTGGCCCTAAAAATGGTAAGCTTGCCACTAATCGATACTCCTTATAAAACATCATATATATTTAAGTTTAGTAGATATTAAAATGCAACTTCAGCCCTGAACTTGCAAATTAAAATATAAAGGTAAAGTGAAAATTACGCGGAGGGGAATAACATTGATGTATTTCTGGATAAGCCAAATGGCCAAAAATTAAAAAGGATAGTTTTTTTTTCAGTTTCCTTTAAAACGAAAACTACCGAAGAAGTCACAGTTTGGCATTTGGGTATCATGTAAACTGACTTTTCATTTCTAATTCAAATTGTTGTAAAATCCTTTTTGTAAAAGCATCCAGACTGTTACACTTTTCAGTGTAATAAACTTCCTAACTTCCCTGAAGCAATTTTGGATTTAGGGTCAATTTTAGGTCTTTCTAGGGTCCATTGCAGAAATGATTTTAATAGTATGTAATAGATGGGGAATTACCAAATAAACTGAAACTAGTTCTAAATTCTTGTGGTTTTTCTTTGATGGTTTTAAAATAATTGCCTAAGACCATCCAGAAGAATGGTTCGTTTTTCTTTGAAATTAAGGTGCTTCTTACTACTGGAAAACTATGTACATATATGTATGATTAATATCGGGAAATACATACATAATTATGGATATCAAATACTTTTAGTACTACAAGGTTGATGGAAATTTGCTGGAAGTTAAATATTTTTATATATCGTAGGAGGACTCGGAAACAGATAACATTTCTATGTCGCAGGCATCAAGGCCGATTGTGAATGTTTTCAGGCGGAAGGGCTATATTTTTCATTGCCCCACTGGCGCAGTGGCGTAGAGGGGGCGGGAAAAACTACACCCCCCCGCATTGGAACAATTGTCTCCACCCCCCCCACCCACCCCCGTAGCAATTCTGAATGTCTTTTTTTCATCAGGTCTGAGGTTATCTTGTTTTCTTTTTCACTGGGTCTTCTTGCAGGGCCTTTTACATTGTGTTAGATAGGATATTTTTTTTTCCGTAAGCCGCCAATCGTCTACTAGATATTTTCCGGCGTTTAGTAAACAGCAGTGAAATGGCGCCACCAACGTTAAAACAGTCCTAACCCCCTAACCGCCACCCCGGGCCCCTCCCTTGTCAAATTATTGTCCGAACGAAAGGTTTTGAGTTACTTTTAAGGTGGTTTTTGTTAGTTTATTTGTTTGGTTGGTTGGATTGGTGATTATTTGTTTAATAAAAATACATTTGTCCCCTTAAAAAAAGCCATGCCCCTTAGCGCCCACCCTCCCCCGAAGAACATGGCCACACCACTACACTAAACGCACAAAACAACATTATCTTCCAGGAAACTCGATTTATAAATTGAACAAAACGTGTTTCGTACTCATCATGCAAAATCAGTGGGCTTTGTGTGTCCTGGGGAATACTTCATTGCAGAGCATCTGCCAATATCTGTCAATATAACTTTTGGATTTTCCAGCACCCTTCAAACGCAATTGTTATCATTTAATTAGCCGCGTCCATTTACAACTGCCAGGACCTCAATTTGAAAATTGAGGTAAGTCCCGTTGATTCTTTCTTCATGACTTTTATACAATAGTGTGATATTTTCCTTCTTTACCAAAAAGTAATCGACTACTGAGTACTTCACTGCTCCCCGGAATAACTCCACACGCGGTGATGCGATTAGTACAGCGCATCTTTTTAGTTCTGTTAAGTTCAAGGTATGTTGTGCCTATTGTAAAGATGTTACATGTTGACCAAAACATCGCCTTATGAGCACGGTGAACAGCGTTTATTCAGCACTGTTCGTTACGTACTGCTCAATATCATTCATTTTAGGAAGGATGTTTGCCTTTTCCTTGTTAAATTGACATCATCTTTGACGCCAATTAGTCTATTGACATCGGTTGCGCGGTATCAACTGCTATTGGATTCGGATGATTCTGGTAAAACTCGGTGGTCAAGTGGTTTAGAAGTCTGCAATAGTAAGCAGGAGGTCATGGATTCGAGTCCCGCCCGAGTAAAGTATGGGAAGTTTTTCTCGGAAGGCACTGAGCTTACAGTTCTATACTATACGTCAGGAAGGAAAAATCCTCGTTTAAATTGACATCCCTTGCGCAAATTTCATCTTCAGAGTATATCATTCATGACGTAATGAATACATTTTTCAAGAACAAGGGTGCACTTATCCAGCATAGTCAAATGTGGATATTAGCGCTTGGTCCATGTTGTACATCTCACCGAATGCACAGTGCACATGGAGCTTAACATAGCACTCTGAACATTTGCACAGTGCGAACCTTGATATGTTTCCCAGGATTATATTTGTTGGGAGTGTACCCAAAAAGTGGGGTGGAAAAGCTGCGTATTTATCCTTTTAATCCATTTGTATCCAATTTATCCATTTAACAGCCGCCACGCCCCTCCTCGATCATTATTGACGGGGTAAAGATCGGGTCATCACACTTTTATCCCCTTATTTAAAACGTTTAAAGCCGGCAAAACTCTTCTACAGCGGAAAATGTGAAAGACAACATTTGCAAGCGAGCCATCGTAGCGGCCGTCTCCGCGGCTACGACCCGACCGTTGCCTGAGAGCGATACACCTGTGTCGTTCACAGCACTAGTTCAGCTTAGAAGCGCCCCGGTCATTGTGCTCATCCCCACGCGGACGGTAGTGCGGTTCGGTACACACCGCTGGGCCCGTCTAGCTGTTGTCCCGTCACCGTGGCGTTCCGCTCCCGCTGCGGCGCGACCGTCTCCAATAGCGATGCCCTTATGGCGTGCCCAAAAACAGGTACTTATTTCTGCCTTGAAATAATAAAAAGGTTGCTTTTGAGAGCTGTTTTTATCAAATCCCGTCTAGCGCGCTGGCGCCATTTGTCTGCAAGTCGTCGATGGGGACAGCAAACAATTATGACGTCATGTTACGGCTTCTTCTTTTGCGCCTAGTCCTTGATAAACCGTGATGAAAACAGCTCTATAATTGCCTGTTAAATTTCCGCGAATATTTATAAGAAAATCAGTGGTGTATCGCGAGGAGAGGTATTTCTTGGCAACTTTTTGCCGGCGGAAAATGACATAACACTTGGTGATGACAGAGAAGATCCCAGATAGCATCATTTGTAATAATGTCGTTTTATTTTTTTCATTAAAATGTGGGAGTTTTGAGAATTTGAGAAGCGGAAAGACTAGACTTTTCGAGTACTTAAAGCTCCATCACGAGAGGAGTGAAAGAAATTTGTGAATTTGCTTCGTTGGCCTTTTTAAGTATGATTGACAGGGATTCAGTGTTAAGGATTAGTTTACCAGGTTCTCAGAATACATAGTTCACAAACAATTATTTGAACAATTCTACTGCCAATGGAAGCTTTGTTGTTGATTTGTATAAGGATGTTCACCTGTATAGCTCCTTATGACAAAAATAAGTAATAACATGGTGAAAACTGAGATGATGAATAATTTATTTTTGATAGATATATGACTAGTTCTTATTATTACAATATACAGTGATTATTATTACAATATACAATGATGTATATATTTTTGATGTCACATATTTCTGATAATATACATGAATACTTTTTTCTGATATTCTCCCGATTCTGATATAAGTCCATATTTCTGATATTTGTACAGGTTTCACTTAAACAAAGAAATTTTATTTTCAAAGGAATTAAACACGGCTGAGTTGGCAATGAGATATTTTCTGTGTTCTAGTTAGTTTTTAGAGGGGGAAAAAGTGAAACTGAACGTGTTAAATACAAAACGTTCATAGTGTTCTTCAGTGCCGCACCCAGGATTAGACTTTGGGGGGGGGGGGCTCACCACTTTTTTATAAGATTTTCAAAAATTTGTCAACAAATATTGCCCCGATTTTTTTTTCGGCCCGGAAAATAAATTCGAAAAGCGTGGGTGTGGGGGGGGGGAGGACTCTTTTGACTTAGGTTGCGCAATTTAGACCCTGCATTAAAGTACTCGGAAATACGCCACATAGTACTGCCGCCGCTAATTCGTGCGACCAAAAAAAAAATATAAAAATCGACAAGCTCGTGGGGGGGGGGCTCAAGCCCCCCGAGCACCCCCCCCCCCCCGGGTGTGCTACTGGACTGTTCTTCATTGATTAATCTCTCCCCAATACGGTAAGCCAATAGACTGCATTACTCCACAAATATTGAAATTGTTATCACTGCAGATATAGATCTGAACTTGTTATTTGCTCACAAGCAGCAATGCATGAGCTCCTTTCCAAACTCAGCTCGGTCCTATTTTTTCTTGAAGGATTCATACGGTTCGGGAATCTTTTTTTCGTATTATTTCTTCGCCACTTCTATAAAATATTGTGACCTTTTCATTCTCTACCAAAGAGTAATTGACCACAGAGTGTTTCATCACTGTGGACTTCAGGTTTTCCTGAATAACTCCATATGTGGTACATTACACAGGTGAGTCAATTCGAATCCCGCCAGGGACACTACGTGGATTGGGTTGTCAGTCCCATTTGATCACATGGGTTTCACACGAGAAACTATTTGGAGTTTTGCTCCCATACCTAAAACAGACGTTTCGGTCCTAAGAAATGTTCATTTCTTCAAAACAGCAACCAAAGTAAACTGATATATTTCCCTTCACAATCTTAATTTTTTGGTGCAAGCATTGCAACTGCTTTCTACAATCACCAATATCAGTATAAAATTCACTTGGTGTGAAAATAACAATTTTCAAACCAGGCTTTTGATTTAGTCCGTAATTATAAATGACAATGTACCCACCACGATTCACGCGTTATGAAGTAACGGTGTGAGTTCATTACTGTTCAGATCTGCGACGATCTTGTTCCTGGTCAGTATACTGCTGTTGGAGAGTCCTGCCGTCTGTGATTGGCATTTTCCGGGCACCTGCATGTCAACTGCCGGCACCCGCTCAAAGGTAACCTTCCGCTACTCGGTGTCTGGTCCGTTCACACAGTATGATCACCGTTGACGGTTCGTATCTTGGACCATGAACTCAAAATGCGGTGGACAGCTAACCTTCTAAATCAGCCATCGGCTACGGCTCAAACCTGGCATAAGGGCCATCGGTAATTGTAAATGTACAACAAAAAGTTCTCTAATTTTATGAATTACAGTCAAGGAAATTTATAAATGATCAGTGGATCCAAACAAGTGGTTTTGACCAAGATGATGTCACATGACCAATATTATACAATTAAATTCGAGCGACGTCCAAACGATATTCCAAACATTCACTTTCTCAATGCTACGATAGAATTATAATTCAATTTTCGCCAATGCTGACAATAATAAAACCAATAATTATGAAACGAATTTCTAATAGTGGCATCACAATCACAATCAATTGGCGACATTACCCGTCCAAAATCCACACTTAAATCTTAAGAAAATCCAAGCGTGATCAAAATGTCAAATATCTATACCAATAATTCTATATTTAAAACAGAATCTCACGAGAAAGCTATTGTTTATAGCTGTTATAATCAAAGTGAGTCATGAGAGAAGGTCCATATAGTGATTTAGGTAATTTTCTTTTAATTAAATAATAATAATCATGATAACGACAATAACATGGTTCTTTTTTACTTCTTTTTATTTCAGTTTTTATAACTCTTAATGTATTTTAGTGTATTTTTATATAAGATCGGACGTTTTTGTGTATTTTAAGGGTCTTTTTAATGGAAAGCGCATTTGAATATGCTTTATTATAGAATTTGCGCTACACAAATTAATAAATGTATTATTATTATTTATTATTATCATTGAGTCTCTTGACGACAGCAGTACTTCTAATAATATTTTCCAATTGAGTACTTTTGTAAATTTTCTATCGGGTATAGAGAAATGTCGGAGATTGTAAAGCGACGGTTTTAGACTAGTTTTAATAGAGAGAAATGACGTGTTTTCATCAAAACTGACATTAAACAAAAAAATATGGAATATTGAAGGGATGTGAGTCACTGACTCGGGATCGGAACACCTTCCACAATTTGTATAACCAGTTTGGTTGCAATTTAGTCAACCTTTTAATAATTGAAGAAAAATACACGATGCCACATGTTCCTCAATCCCATCATTTTGCAACTTTCCTCTTTCAGGACAAACAAGCAAGTACTGGAAAACATGAAGCAACTAGTGATACTTTGGATGGTACTAAGTAAGTATAGCTTACCTAAACCCAATTTTACCTCGGCATTCCCTTTGTGAACATCAAAGTACGGTATCCAAATTCGAGTGTAAATCCATGAGCATTACAACAAAACAACCAGAACAGCTGCAGCCGCAGCAGCAACAACGACAGCATTGTCGATTGCCGTGAATTATCCCTAAACAAGGTGAAGTGACACTTGAACATCCCTGAACATTTATCTCTTCATTACTTTAAAATCAGAAGATGGAATTTTGCGTCGGAGATGATGTAAATTTAAGCCGTTTGCCGACGTCGTGTGTAGCACTGTATGCTCAGTGCTTTCCAAGGGCCTGTGGGAATTGTGTTTTTCCCACAGGCTCTCGGAAAGCGTTGAGCACACAGTACTTCATCAAACGTCTGCAAGAGCAAAAATCCTGCTTTTTTCCCGGCAGTAACTCCTACCAGTTGCCTGGACCATGCACTGACAGACAAACGGCAACATTATCTGCTTTTGCAGGCTTATCATATAAATCCATTAATTTCTTGAATAGACTCTAGTTTCATGGACACACCCACGAGTTCACTTGAAATACCACACACACGCTGACTAAGTGACTGAAGTAAATCTAACCAAGACTCTCAAACGTCTAGACCTTTGGTCATGAATTCGGAAAAGAACAGGACATTTTCAAGGGGTGGTCATGTAATACATGTTTTACATCAGTATTGTACGTCTATATCTAGATGCTTTCAACCGTAACATTTGTATCGGTAACTATTTTTGTAACCTTAATGGGCACATCAAATTCAGTGCAAACCCCGTAGCATCAACCCGTACAACTACCCCTCAAAAAAGACCTGTGTGGATTTAGTTTATTTGTGAATTTCACCCCCCCCCCCCGTTTTAGTGCTTTGCACTGACGTTCAAGCAAGCACAGATTACGGGACAGGCTTCTTAGAACGAGGTCAGCGTGGGGTCGTGCCTTGCCCGCCAAGCATATGTGGTAACAAAACACAGGAGGATATCGACGGCATGTTCTGGTACTTCGGTCAGCAGGACAGAGAACACGCTATCATCTCATACTTTCTTGGGGAAGTTGCTCCCCTAAACGGCATCCTAGAGGGCGTGTACGATGTTGCAAAAACTTTGCACTTGATAATTCAGAACGTCTCCGACTCAGATGAGGGAGAGTATTATTTCAAGTTCGAACCGAAACTGAAACTGAGCAAACGACGCAATGGATATGTGACTGTGGCTGTTAAAGGTAAGTGAAAGACAATTACATTTGTAGATTTCATGTTATCATATTCAGTAAAGGGATCAAGTACATAATTTAGGTGGTCACATGGGGGCTTACAGTTTGTTATGGAGCAATAAGGCTTTCGTGTGAAAATAGGTGCTCAACTTTAGACATGTTCAAAGTTGATAAGACTTCAAGTTTAACTCTTTTTTTGCGGACCGATCTACCAGAGTTAAGCCTGTCCTTGGAGCAACCATTTGCTGTTTCGTCATAAGAGTGGTAATTACCGACCCCACTTATTTCCCCTCCCCAAAATAAGAAATATAAACCAAATCACCATTGATTTCACTCAAAACCAAAATGGCATTCAGCAACGAGTATTACTCTTGACAAATTGGTGATTTACACGGTTTAATAAATGCCTTTGTTTTAGTCTTTGAGAAAAATTATGCTATAGGATTGAAACGTCAGGGCATCCTAATTTTTATAATTCAAATTCCATAAAATCCAATAGCAAACACTTCCTCGCCAACACTGATGAATTCGGACAGTGAACGAAGAGACCTTGTGAGTGGGTGAATAGACCTAGCCGAAGAAATAGCTCGAACAGTAATTTAGCGAACGGGCGGGCGGGCGGCGGCGGCGGCTTTTAGGGGCCTGCGTCTAAAGTTGGAAACCCCCAAAAACATAAACCCTTTAGGGGTCTGATTTTGCGTATACGCTTGAGAACAAAACAAAGAGGTTAAGTGGCGTCACCAATGGCGACAAATAGTACCTCCCCCACCCCCTCACCCCACCCCACCCCCTCACCCCATCCCCCACCCCCTCACCCCATCCCCCACCCAATACTTGTACAATTTTGTTCGCAGGCGAACATTTTGAGGATCAACGTTTTGGGCAAATGTGCGAAAACAAATTCCCGAAACCCCCCAAACCCCCACAGCAAAAAATCCTGGATCAATCCCTGTTATTCCAGATGGTTTGTCCCTTCACATAGTTTCTCCCCAAACATCAATCTGTCGGCGTACCAGGCATCTAGGCATGTAATCAAATAAACTTAAGGAATACGTCAAATACGTATTGTACAAGTTCCACAAATGCCTGTCCAGTGATGAATTTGCACGACAGAGTACACGCCGCGAAAAACTGCGAATTTAAATGCTATTGGAGTGGACTGCTATTTTGGATGATTGATTTGTTCAAATCGTATGACGCTTGAGTACTATCGCCTACGCATACAATGAAAATGAGTGATTCTGAGCGGCAGTCGCTTGAAATTTAATAACGTTGCGGTTAAACCGGCCGCATTTTTGCCGAAATTGACCGGGAAAACCTATATTTTTCGGTCGATTTCTCTCTTATATTTGTAGTTTCTGCAAGGCAGCCATTTCCTACTGTTCTTGAGTGTCAACCAAGTGCATCAAAGTCGGCTGACAGTTGTGAAGTGCGTGTACCATACGACACCGAGACACACAACCTGACATGTGAAGTTTACTATGTCAAACCTGCCGTAAAGATCAAGTGGTTCCGTGTGTTTAAAGACGGTATCGCGGAGCTTGCCAATGCCACACAAGCCACCCAGCATGTAGTACTACCAGGTAAGAAAGAAGACATTTTGTGACTTTTGAAGGTTAGATCCTGATTGGTCTGGATCATGCACATGAGCGCCTATCCCAATTCCCATGAATGCTTTATTCGTATGTTGTACGGGTGAATTCAGCTACACGAGAATATACATAATGACATTAGTTAGGTCCGTGGCTCGGCTCGGTTCGGTTGTCCAACACGTCGCTAAGAATATACCCATCACCCTCAGCTTCTCTGGCAAACGTTGGTTACTGATATAAACTGCGTGGCACAAATACTATGCGCATATGAAGGTCAATGACTCAGACATGTTTTATAATAATAATAATTTGGGAGGCTAATCATCCTTACTGGCAGCTGGGATGCTGAATTACGAAGGATGCGGCTACAACGTGG
>JAULKO010312642.1:0-13776 GCA_032356045.1 Mediaster aequalis | reverse complement strand
AACGTCAGCGGCTCACCGTCAACTAAAACCGTCAGTGTCTCCAACTCAACCGTATAACCAGACGGCGGATTATAATCTGACGACACCGTCAAGGTCGCTAGCAATTCGTGTGTCGCCGTCAACGTCAGCGGCTCACCGTCAACTAAAACCGTCAGTGTCTCCAACTCAACCGTGTAACCAGGCGGTGGGTCATAACCAGACGACACCGTCAAGGTCGTCAACAAACTGGTCGTCAACGTCAATACTATCAACTCGCCAGCCACCTCTATCGTCAGTGTCTCCAACTCAACCGTGTAGCCCAGCGGCGGTTCATAACCAGACGACACCGTCAAGGTCTCTGACAATTTAAGTGTCACCGCCAGCGTACCAACCGTCACCGTCCCAACTATCATTAGCGTTGACGCATCAACAATGTCATCGCTGGATATAGACAACGTAATTGTCTCACCTTCCACTATTAACATGACCTCACTGTCCAGCGAAAAAGTAATAGTTGGACTCGCCAACGTCACTGACACTCCATTGACATCAACGGTTGCTACGCCCGCCAATAGTGCGGTAAATTCAAATCTACCTTGAATGGGTTGCTGATCACTCAGTGTTATTGTAACTGCCCGGAAGACTCCCGTGGCCACCGATAATGTAACTTCCCTGTCGTTAACATCCAAAACTACAATCTCTTGAAAACCACCGCCACTCGGCAACACTACTACCTCTTGTAAAACCTCAGGCTCTGGTGGCGGATCGGGTTCAAGCGTGACGGATGAGCCGCTACCACCGCCACCACCACCGCAACCAGAGAGAGCAGCAACCGCCAGCAACGTCAGCAATGCATAGCGACAAAAAAGCCAAATTTTAGAGGTGCGAACCATTCAATCAAGTGCGTCAAAACGCCCAAATCCAAATTAGCGACAGAGCCGTTTCGTCCTTTTCCAACTCGCTTGCCGTATGTTCCAGACCAACCGCCATCTGCACACCACCATCCAACGGTAGCAAGTAACCTAACTGATAGGTCAAGGCACTGTCACCGACCAATGACACGTTATTGTGAATCGTGTTATAACTATCCTCTAAATTCAAATGGTAGTCTTCTACGAATTTCTCTTCACCCGATGCCTGACCGTAGACCAAATGAGCATGACCGCGACGTATCGAGGGATGCGCCGTCACACCCAGACGAAGACGATCGCCACCACGTAATAATGATTCGCCGTCTAAGCCTAAACGCCAACCGTCATAACGTAACGATGATATGCCCCTGATAATGCTACCGGAGACCTTTTCACTCGCCACCCAGCCTAACTGATAAGTACCGACCAAACGCCAGTGGTCTGATAATGATGCGTGCGCCAGAATGTCACTTTGATAGGTCTCGGAACCAGACACTGAAAAGGCACCGCTGTATTCTCCACCCAGCAGGGTTCCTTTTTCCGTTGTCCGTGATAACGCCGTCTGAATACCCCCCCAGTTGGACAATTCCTGACGCCAACGTAAGCCAAGCCGCTCGTACACTGTCTCACGACCATCCTCGTCCAAACCTGCCAGTGCAAATAGTTCCCAATCTTCTCCCAACTTCAAACCGAACGCCACATCCTGACCACTATCGGCGTAGAAAGGCCTAGACAACTCATCGTTGTCAAATGCTTCCCATACCGACGGTACACAATCCGAACACAAGCGGTACGAGAAACGCAACATATCACCGTCATAATCGGCTCGCAGAAACTCGCCTGTCGTCTCATCTGTAACCGCAAAAAACCCATAGCCCAAAGCGGTTTCCCTAGATCCTGATAGCATATCCGATGCCGCCTGACCCAAATCCGGCAACGCACTACTAGAAGTACCCAATACACCAGATAACGGCATGTTGTAGTAGTAACCGTCCAAGTACTCCACGGCTACCGATACCCCCGATAAACGCCGTTGGAAACCTAACATCACTGGCGAAAATCTCACCTTGCTCTCCGATAACAAGGAACGACTCGTCCCGAGTGAATTGATACCACCAGCGGGAATAGCCAGTGCTGCACTACTTTGAAATGACGTCGCCCTATCTAAATCAACTAATCCATGACCATATACGTCATCTATCCCAGGTGCCCCCAAATCTTCTGCTGTCTCGAACAATATCGCCAGTATCGCTGACATCGGCATGTCGGGAAGGCGACTCTTCAACACCGCTAAAGCACCACTGACGTGTGGTGCTGAATACGACGTGCCGTCGCCCATTTCATATCCACCCGAGCCACTGGTGGAAGTGATGCTAACGCCGGGTGCCGCTATACACCAAGACCTCGCCTCACCACAACCACTGGAAAAACTGGCAATCTGGTTATTGCTATCTGTCGCCACAACCGCCACCCATTTGCCCAACAAGCTCGCCTCATAGGCAGGTGCCAACGATTCACCGCTGACACTGTTGGGATTAATGTTAAGTGTCGCAAAACGACCATAGGCATACTCCCCAGAATAGTTTTTTGAATCAAAATCGACAATCAAACTCTCCGGGGTTGCTGTCGACAGACTTATGGTTCCAAAAATACAGTTAAGATAGTTACTTGATTCGCAATACTCAACTTCCCCTCCTTCGTGCCAACCTTCATTACCGGCTGCCCACACTAGAACCGTATCTTCATCTCGGATAATCACACTCACCGAATTGACAAAATTGCCAACTTGAACTGACACGGTAGGATTTTGAAGCGAAAATCGTAACAGTGGGGAAATGAAAGATATCGTTTTACCCTGGTAAGTCCCAGCCAAAAGCCCACCACTTGTCCCAAAACTATTGTTCAGCACATGCACATTCCGATCAGCCGCATAACGGTATGTCTCTGATAGGTCTCCTGTCAAGAAACCAGAGGCACTGTCACCAATTTGCAAAGGCATCAACGACGCTGATGGCGCCACACCATGCACACCGCTACCATCCCTCGCCGCACCGATGACACCAGCAACAAAGGTGCCATGACCAACCGCATCGTTAACCACTGAGGTGGTATTAGCGAAGTTATAGCCCGGCACCACTCGACCAGCAAATTCAGGATGCGTTGTTAGCATGCCAGAATCAACAATACCAACCGTCACACCCTGACCAAAGTAACCGCGCTGGTAAGCGCGATCGGCACCAATAGCACGCAATCCGTATTGATTGTTGAATTCGGTCTCAAACCTTCCTGGTACTCTTATCGGCAAGTCCGAATCAACCGTCGCCAGCGATGTCGGCCCACTCGGCCCACTCGGCCCACCAGTGCAACCAGCCAAAGCGACCGCCACCAGCATCGACAACAAGGCATACCAGACGTACATTAAAAATTTCGGTACAAACATTTTCCCAACCTCCTCAGTGCTATTGCACCCTAAAATAATCAAAGCCGGATAGTAGACAAAGCCGTTTCACCTTTTTCCAATTCGCTTGCCGTGTGCTCCAGACCAATCGCCATTTGCACCGTCATCCAACGGTAGCAGATAACCTAACTGATAGGTCAAAGCACTGTCACCAACCAACGCCACGTCGTTGTGAATCGTGTTATAACTATCCTCTAAATTCAAATTTATTATAGGCACTTTCCAACCTCTGTTGCATTGATTGTACCCACATTTCCTAAAATGACCAAATCCAAATGGCAGATAAGGCCGCTCTATTTTCCTCTAATTGAGACCATTGCATAGGCAAATCTTTCACTCCGTAGTGGCGTTGAAACCGGTCTCAATCGGTCATCTATGACGGATAAACCCCCCATTCCGTGCGTTTTCGCCTGCCTGTGCGGTGTACGCAGACAGGACAATTCCTGCTTATGCAATGGCCTCAAATACTGCATAAGAAGCTCTGATTAAGTCTGGTGGCATCCAGTTGAGTGGTAAAAGAATCAACATCAAGGCATAAAACGACCGTCATAGCGAGACTATACGGGCGTTTTGCAACGCCGAGTTTGGCCCTTTTACCGCTCAAGGGGGCGGGCATGACTTAATCAGAGATTCCTATAGTAAAACGCAATACGAGACCTTTGCATAAAGAGGAATTTTGCTTTGTGGCAAGGCGAAAACGCACGGAATGAGGGAGTTTATTCGTCATAAATGACCGATTGAGTACGATTTCAACACCGCCACAGAGTAAAATAACCAATTATGCAAAGGTCTCAATACATTGAATTTCAATCCGCCTTGTTTTACTACGTCATGGTCTTATCGTATCGCCACAAAATTATTTTATCGGACCATCTTTTAACCCATATAACTGGTACTTTATCAAATATTTATTAACTGTTACCGGTAATCTTTTATCCATTACGACTTCCGCCGCTAATCGGTTACGGATGTCTCTGGCAGCAATAGTCGGCGGTGCGCATTGCCAAGAATAGATTCCACCGACTCCTTCCATCAGTTGATGACGATCAATGATTCGCCATTGATAATCTGTGGATAGGGGATCGACGGATGCAGGAAAACCCGAACGCCGAGCAACAACAATATTCGCCAACTTCAAGATAGCTTGCCAACGATGCCATTGCTGAAAGGTAGAAAAGGCATCGCTACCCACAATCAATAATAATGGATATTGACCCGCTGATGAGCGCAATTTTGATAATGTATCAACGCTGTAGCGTGGCTCGCCTGGCACTTCCTCAGTGCCGATTTCTACCTGTGACATATTCGCTGTTGCTAAGCGACACATGTTGATACGATGTTGCCACGATGCCATTGGCGATACTCGGTGCCTAGGTTGACCATTGGGGATTAATCTGACGGTTACTGAAAAGTGTTTAACCGCTTGTTGGGCTAACCATAAGTGGCCATTATGAATCGGGTCAAATGTCCCACCCAGTATTGCCAACTGTCGCTTGTCGTCCGTGCTTACCGGCGTTGAATCAGCGATTCCCATTCCAAACAACCACGGCACTGCCATGAAAAATGATTGACCTCATAACCACAATGATTACAGGCAAAGGCTTTACCCGTCATATTTTGCAACGTTTTTTTGAGTGCCATCCAGGCTTCTGTGTGCTGATCGGTTGCCTGCTGTTCGACCCAGTAGGCGGATGCTATTGAACCACCGTAGGTTAGCAAAAACTGCTCCGTCACTTGACGACGTACCGCTTGATAATTAGCTTCATCCGCCGTTGATAAAGCATCATAAACAACCCGAAAAAGCATCGGCGATGGGTGATCGGTTAACCAACGGATGATTTGACGAAAACCGGCGTCCCGACAACCCATTTGTGTCGTTGACTGCAAAAAACCTGGCACCGCACACCATAAATAATCAGGATTTTTTGATTCAACCAGCGCATAATGACGCTGTGCCTCTTTGGCGCGATCAGGGGCTTCCGCCAAGATCATGTCAGCCAACATAAGGATAGCACGGACACAATCCGCATTAACCGCCAAGGCTTTTTCCAACAGTGGTTGATATTGTTCTGGTGATTGATCAAGCGATACCACAGCGCATTGGCAATAGAGATGGGCAACCGTTTTCCGTCGTAACAGCATCGCCTCTTCTCCCAACGCTTCTACCATTTTTAACGCCCGTTCATACAAATGACGACGTTGGTAGATGGTGAGTAATAGAATAAATGCCGACTCACCATAATCGCTATCATCAATCAGCGGCAGGGCGTGTTGTTCAGCGTAATCAACAAATCCCATATTAAAATAATCGGTGACCAGCTGCCAGAGTGCACGATGACGAACGTCAATGGGTAAGTCTTCACGTCCGTATAACTGACGATGAACATACAGTGCTCGCTTATAATCTCCCCGCCGCCGCGATAGCTCACCGATGGCAAATTGAAACTCAAATGATTCCGTGGCCACTGGCGGTGCCTCTAAAAAAGTATCTAGGGCTTTATCTTCATCTTTGACCAACAGGTATGACAGCCCCCGCAAATAGGCTCGCGGCAATTCGCCTGCTGTTTTGCGAATGTGTCGGATATCCAAACGAGCAGACACCCAACCGAGGACAAAAATAATCGGTAAACTGATTAATAACCATTCATACGACATGGACGAGATGTTATCACCAATCGGATGATTGTTGTGCGAGGGAGAAAATCACGGGTTGACGGGCGTCCTGCCACGGCACTAAAATTGATTGGTTGTATCGTTGATTACCTGAGGGAGCTCTGATTAATGCAAGCACATCCCACAAAAATTATAAATAGCACCTTTTTCAGGCAAAACTTTTACTCCGTGGCGGCGTTGAAACTGGTCTCAATATGTCCAATACTCGCCTCATTTTTGCCTAAAAATGCACCCTTTCTCATGTCCGTGAAACGCACTCGTATAATCAGAGATTTTCTGATCGACTTATCGCCTGTTCGGCGGCAGTGAACGAATATTGGTCAATTGCCCCAATAGATGAACAATATTGTCAATATTATGAATCGCTTGTGTTTTATCGGCGTAGTGTTGTAGTACTTCTGCACCACCAGCCAATGGCTGATATTGGTCGTAACGTAGCAGTGGATTGAGCCAATACACACAGCGACAAGATTGTCTCAATTGTTTCATTTCTTTTTTCAAAATGGATGAATCGCCATGCTCCAAACCATCCGTTGCTAGCAACACCGTAGCACCAGACAGCAATAACCGACGCGACCAATAACGATTGAATGCGGCGAGTGATTGACCGATGCAAGTGCCACCACCCCAATCATCGGTCGCCTCAGCAATCAGGCTAGTCATCATACGCAGATTGCTATGCGTAGGCCGTTTAATCGCGACCAACTGAGTGCCGAATACAAAAGAATATATCCTGTGTTGTGCCTGCGTATTCAACACCGCTATCAACTGCACTAACACTCGGACATAGGCAGACATGGAGGCGGAAATATCCACCAGAATAACCAGCACTGGCGGCCTGACTGACTGACGACGCTTTTCAATCATGACGACCTCACCGCCCGTTTTCCACGCCTTCTGTGCGCTGCGTCGCATATCACAAAACCCCGTTGTTGCCGCCTGCCAACGACGCGTTATCTGCGGTGGTAGGGTGAGCGTCAATAGAGAGAGAAAGTGCATGGCAGCACGCCACTCAGCATCATTCATTTGTTCAAAATCTTTCTGACGCGAAACTGTACTATTACTGGCCATAATCCCGACTTGAGTGTCCTCATCGTTTATCATTTTCCGCTCAGTAGAACGGGGAGGTATTATCGCTTTTTCTAAATGTCGCCCGCTTTTTTCAGTCGCGGCCGAAGTAGCAACGCTGTTGGTCGATGCGTCAATGGTAGCAGTCGTTGAACACCAAAATAAAGAGAACGCTTGTTGGAAAATTGCTTCTTGGTCACCCTGGTCAATAAACACAGTAGCCAGCACCCGATAGACATCATAACGACAATCAAAACCAATAAGCCCCAATGCTTTTGCTGCCCGTCTGGTCTTATCCGGTGTTGCATTGAAACCAATTTCTCTCAACAGTCGGGTGAAATAGGTTAGGTTGTCTAATAGGCAAGCACCATCAACCGTGCCCATCACTATATTAGCCGGAATGTTGCTATTCATACGGCCTACGGTTGAGTCTGCAAGCGGGACAAGTGTTTTTCTCTGACCGTCGTCAAATCATCTTGATACTTGAGTAGGGCACCAAGTGTTTCACCCACATCCGCATCATTCAGTGTTTTAATTTGTAACCGATGTAGAACCCTTGCCCAATCTAAGGTCTCAGCAATGCCTGGTATTTTGAATAAATCAAGCCGCCGTAGTTCCTGAACAAAATTGACCAATTGTTGGGTGAGTGTAGCCGCCATGTCCGGCTGCGCACGCCGCAGGATTTCTATTTCTTGTTCAGCGACCGGGAAATCAACCCAATGATATAAACATCGCCGCCGGACCGCATCATTTATTTCACGGGTGCGGTTAGAGGTAATCAAAACAATGGGGGGGCTTTGCGCTCGTATCGTTTTGAATTCAGGTATGGTGATAGAGAAATCAGCTAGAAATTCAAGCAAGAAAGCCTCAAATGGTTCATCCGCACGATCCAATTCATCAATCAATAGCACCGGCGGGTTGTCTCCTGCCATCTGCAATGCCCGTAGCAACGGCCGCTTGAGCAAAAATGACTCATCGTATAAGGTCAGTTGATTGGCTCGCTGTAGGACCTCCGCCTGACGCAGTGCTAACAGTTGACGGGGGTAGTCCCATTCGTATAGGGCACTGGCGATATCCAACCCTTCGTAACATTGTAGATGGATGTATTCTCGTTGTAGAGCAGTCGCTACCGCCTTCGCCAGTGCTGTCTTACCGACGCCCACTTCCCCCTCCAGCAACAATGGCCTCCTCAACGATAGAGCAAGAAAAACAGCAATGGTCAAGGATCGCGAGGCAAGATACCCAGCTGCATCTAGTAAGGCGGCTGTTGAGGCAATAGTAGATGGGGGTGGTATCAGTGGCATAGAAAAACGCTCTCTCCGCAAATCTTCAAAGCGACCCAATGAGGCTGATTAACTGGCTGACGGGATAACTGACCAAGCATCTAAGGCCCTTACCTCGTAGACCCGCGGCCTATTTCAATAACAAACAGGACAATTAGAAACCTGTGCATAACTGGTTATTTTACTCTGTGGCGGCGTTAAAAATGGTCTCAATCGGTCATTGACGATCCCCCTGACAAGGGGAACAAAGGGGGTCCCTCCCTCATTCCGTGCGTTTTCGCCTGCCTGTGCGGTGTACGCAGACAGACCTTGCCGCAAAGCAAAATCCCTCCTTATGCAAAAGGTTTCAATTAACAATCAACCACTTACCGCGGCTGATTAACCCGCTTGCTCAGTATTTTTCCTGCCTTAAAACGTGGTATCCGTCTTGCTGGGACCTCAACCTGCTCACCTGTCAGGGGATTGCGTAAAAGACGCGTCTCACGGTATTTTGGAGCAAAGGAACCAAAACCACGAATCTCAACCCGCTCATTTTTTTGCAATGTCTCGGCCAATTGATGGATGACTTTATTGCCCATACGAACAACCAACTCTTCTGGCAAATCAGGACATTCCTTAGCCAGTACTTTAAGAAATTCCATCTTTCCCATCGTCTTCTCTTGCATAATGCTCTCCTCTCGTTAATCATTATCCGATACGAGTAGATAAATCTCAGAGCGAGGTCTATTCGAGACCTTTGCATAAAGAGGAATTTTGCCTTGTGGCAAGACCGAAAACGCACGGAATGAGGGAGTTTATCCGTCATCAATGACCGATTGAGTGCGGTTTCAACGCCGCCACAGCGTAAAATAGCCAATTATGCAAAGGTCTCTATTCGTCTCCATCTCTAGTATTATCTATACCCGAATCATCTAAATTTTTGTCAAATTTCTCCTGTAGCTTGGCTTGTAGTAATGCACCCAGCTGGGTAGTTGCTCTACCGCCACTCTTTCTTTCTTGCATAATCTTCTCGCGAGCCTGACGGTCCCTCGCTTTTAACGACACAATGACTCGCTTATTTCGCTGATCGGTGTCAATTAAAATAGCATCGTGTTCTTCTTGCTCTTTAAGGTGCGCTCCAATACTTTCGACGCGTTCCTCCGACACCTCACTAATCGGCAAAAAGCCGCGCACGCCATCAGGAAGCACTTCAACAATAGCCCCTTTTTCTTCCAGCGTCATTACTTTCACCCTCAGCTGAGCCCCTTTCAGATAATTGGCACTAAATTTATCAAACTTCTCATCTTCAATTTGCTTAATCCCCAAACTTATTCTTTCTCGGTCGGTCTCAATCAGCAAAATGACTGTTTCAACCTCCTGACCTTTACGATAATGTCGAACCGCTTCTTCCCCTTTCTCTTCATAGGAAATATCCGACATGCGTACCAATCCTTCAATATCACCAGGCAATTCCATGAACATACCGTACTCGTTAATGGAACGAATTTTGCAGACAATTTTATCGCCTTTACGGTAGGCTGTCGCAAACTCCTGCCAAGGATTATTTTTACATTGCTTGATTCCCAGCGATATACGACGACGTTGTTGGTCTACCTCCAAAATCATCACTTCAACCTCATCACCAATCTGTACCTGCTTGGAAGGATGAGTCGTCCGACGAGACCAAGACATCTCTGATGTATGCACTAGCCCCTGTAATTGATCTTCAATTTCCACAAAAACTCCGTAGTCCAGTATTTTCGTGACCTTACCAAAAGTGCGCGATCCCACCGGGTGAGTACGCTCAAAGTACTCCCACGGATCCGGTTGTAATTGCTTTCTACCCAGCGAAATACGGTTACGCTCCCGGTCAACACGGATGACTACCGCTTCTATTTCATCGCCAACGCTCATCAAATCGACGATTGAACTGGTATGTTTCCAAGACATATCCGTAATATGCAACAAACCGAAGATATCCTCACCAATTTCCAGAAAAGCACCATAATCAACGATGGCTCGAACTTTACCGGTCACGCGCATACCCTCCTCAAAGTCAGACAATGCCTCATCCGAATCTTTCCGGTTCAGCATATTACGCTCAATGACCGCTCGCCTTGACAACACCACACTATTGCGTCGCCGATTAACTTTGATTAGTTTGAATTGCTGTTTTTTCCCGATTAACGTCTCATCCAATGCGGACGTCGGGAAAATGTCCGCCAGTGAACCGGGTAGAAATGCCCGCAATCCATCTAGGGCAACAGAAAAACCACCTCGCACTCGACTCTGGATAATGCCTTCCACCGTCCCGTCATTCTCCATAGCCTGTTCTATTTGCCGCCATATACCTTTACGTCTTGCATTGCGACGGGACAACAACGTCATCCCCATACCATTTTCTAATAATTCAATTTCTACCTCAATCGTATCACCGACCTTAACCTCCAACTCATTGTTATTATCTAGAAATTCTTCTACTGCAATGCGAGATTCCGATTTCAACGCAGCACCCACTGTCACATAATTTTCGTTGATACCAAGGACCTGCACGAGCAAGTCAGAACCCTCTTTTAGGTTACGTTGACTGGTTGATTCTTCAAATAATTCAGCAAAACTTTGATTGTTATTCATATGCGTTCAAAAGCAGAGTGTCTCTCATGCTGGTGGAGATGATAAAACGACAACATCGCGAAATCTAGCGATAATAATTTGGACGACGTTATCAATGGTTAAGTTTGTTGAATCAAGCACCAAAGCACCATCAGCACAAGCAAGCGGCGACTCAGACCGTTCCTGATCCCGCCAATCCCGCCGCTCAATTTCAACGCAGACTTCCTCCATTCTAGCATGATTGCCACGCCCACGCAATTGTGCGAACCGTCGCTTGGCTCGCACAGACAAGGCGGCGGTTAAAAATATTTTGACGGCCGCCTCAGGAAAAATAACAGTTCCCATATCACGCCCATCCGCAACCAATCCGGGTTTCTGCCTAGCCATCCGTTGTAGCTCAACGAGCGCTTTTCGTACCCGCGGGTAGATCGCAATGACTGATGCTATACGGGCGGTACTATTGCTGACTAACTCAGGCGATTGGAGCAATGCGGCCAACTGTTTCGGGTGATGCGTTAGCCCCACTGCAATAGTAGAAATTTCCGCTTCATCGTCAGAAGATAGCTTGTTGCGTGTAATTGCCAAGGCAAGGGCACGGTAAAGTTGACCAGAATCAAGATAGTGGAACTGGAGAGTCGCCGCCACCCGCCGCGCGACTGCCCCCTTACCCGCTGCTGCTGGTCCGTCAACGGTGATAACGGGTGCGAAACTATCCATAAGCCCCTGATTCGACAAAATGGCAAAAGCAATCTGAAAACATCACCCAATCAGCACCACTGCCCAAACAATCATTGCATTGATGAGTAAAATCAGTACGGCGGCACTGGCTGCATCCTTTGTTTTTGCGGCCAGAGGATGGTGGCTGGGAGACGCCAGATCAGTCAGTGCTTCCAAAGCGGTGTTAAACAATTCTGCTGCTAACACGAGCAAAATCGAGACAATCATCCACAGTCGCTCATACCGGCCGACATCTAGGTAGCAGGCCAATGGTATCAATAGAAACGACAGCCAAACTTCTAGGCGAAATGCCGCTTCACTGCGATACGCTGCCCTCAACCCTTCCAACGAGTTGCAAAAAGCCTGAAATAGGCGAGAAAAACCCGATTTTTTCTTCATGAACCGTCAGCCTTGACAATCACCTGCTCACCCTCGACGATCCAATAAAAACAAGATAATCTCCCAGTATGACAAGCATTGCCCGTTTGCTTAACCGTGGCCAGTAGCGAATCGCCATCACAATCTATGGCCATTTTGCACAGCTGTTGTACGCAACCAGAGGTCTCACCCTTGCGCCACAACGTCTGACGTGAGCGTGAGTAATAAATCATAACCCCTTCTTCTAGGGTGTACCGCAATGCCTCTTGGTTCATCCACGCCAGCATCAATACACGGCCGCTATCTGCGCACTGACTAACCACCGGTAGCAACCCAGCCTCGTTAAAACGCAACTGCTTGAGAACATCTGATGTGGTTAATCGGCACCCCGATTCAGCATTTTCCAATTGTTGCCAAAAATTTTTCTTCACTGGTTTTTCCGTAATCCCATAACAGTATTATAGAATATCGGCTGGATTAAGCCAGTTGAGACCATTGCATAAGCGGATATTTTGCTTGGTAGCAAGGCGAAAATGCACGGAATGAGAGAGTTTATCTGTATCAATGACCGATTGAGACCAGTTTCAACACCGCACCGGAGTGAAAGATTTTCTGATGCAATGGTCTCAGTTGGCTGTGCCGAGATGGCGGAATTGGTAGACGCGCTAGGTTCAGGCCCTAGTGGGGCGCAAGCCCTGTGGAGGTTCGAGTCCTCTTCTCGGCACCACCCCCTTGTTGGACTGCTATAAAAGGAATTGGCAGCAAACGAAAAAGGGGGATGTGTGGCGCAACAGGCACCATCCTAATCATCACGTTAACCTACTTTTACAATGCCCCACATATCCGAATCAATCGTTAAGGGCACCTCTAAAAACCCCAGTGCGATTTAGGGTGTGTAGAAAATAGTGCATTTTTTAGGCAAAAAAGAGGCGAATAGTGTACCCATTTAACGAGATTTTACTTGAAAAAGGTGCTGTTTTATGCACTTCATAAATTGTGCTGGGGTTTTTAGGGGTGCCCTTAAGCCCAATCAGAGACCGTTATACGTAAGCGGAGGTCTTGCTGTGCTCTCAGTATGACTATGAAAAGAACAGGAATAACACTGATTATTGGCTCCATTGTTATTGGGCTGATAGATAGATTTTCCTCGGTGATATCTACTTGGTTGGGTCAGCTATATTGCGGAGAAACCTATATGCAGCCGGTGGATGGCATTGTTGGCGACGTATCTTGTGGTTTCAATACAGATATGCACTTAATTTTCTTTCTTTTCATAGTGTTACTATTAGGCAACATCATACTTATTGTCGAGAAAATTAAAACCTGCAGGTTCTACCATGAAATGTGATTTTTGAGTCATAAAGAAAGGGCGAGATATTTCGTTACAATCGTTCTTTTTCATCATTGAGGAAATTGCTCATGAAACACTCCACCCAAGCAGAAAAATACCAGATTCCGGTGCTTGTTACCAAATGACAGGCAAGCACAGCGATAGGCACCGGTGACAGTGGTGCACAGCCTTTTTGCCTAAAATACATCTTGTCTACTTTCTTTGAAACGTACTCGTATTAATCAGAAACTCCTTAAAAGGAAGCTCTGATTAAGTCTGGTGGCATCCAGTTGAGTGGTAAAGGGTTAAAATCAAGGCGTAAAACGCCCGTCATAGCGAGCCTATACGGGCGTTTTACAACGCCGAGTTTGGCCCTTTTACCGCTCA
>JAULKO010312641.1:0-29852 GCA_032356045.1 Mediaster aequalis | reverse complement strand
GATTATGACGACATTATTGAACGCTCTTGTCAAGCATGGAATGAGATATTAGCGGAAGATGGTTTTATTAGAAATTTATGTGGTAGAAATTGGAGTACTCTGGTTTAGTTGTTTTTTGTATTTGGTATAACTCCATCTGGTCGCTCAATCTATAGCAACAAACAGATAATGACGTTTGCTTCGTCCCCCTTATGCGGCAAGTATTTGATGTCACCATGCAAGTATCCAGGCACGTACTCTTTGAACGATTTGTGCTTTGGTTTCTCAATACGTGGCTGTCAGTCTTTCAACCTGCCCACGCCATGACAACACAGACAGCAAGCCAATTCTGAACGAGAGACCTCGGGACAGAGGAACTCTCTGGTGACGACCAACAGATCATCTAGAGGTAAGCACAGTGTTTTGCGTAGATACACGACCACGGCTTCCTGTGCTGGGGTTAAAATGGTTTGCAGCCGGTGGGCAGACTGTGAGCGATCATAGAATTCAGTCCGTTCTCGCCATTTTCGCACTGTCATTGCCGTGATGTGGTAACGACGTGCCAGGTCGGCAACCGATTCGTGGCTGATTGCAATCTCCCGACGGATTTCGGGGGTAGTACGAGCGAGCCGATGTAACGATATATTCATGATAAATCTCCTTTGCCTTTTATTGACTTGACACAGGATGGGTCGGTTTCAGTCGCCCTACGGGCTTCTTTCACCGACGCATCCTGTGTAATGTTCTCGCAGATAATCCGCTCCACGAAATCTTTCACTCCGTAGCGACGTTGAAAATGGTCTCAATCGGTCATTTATGACGGATAAACTCCCTCATTCCGTGCGTTCTTCGCCTGCCTGTGCGGTACACGCAGACAGGTCTTGCCACAAAGCAAAATTCCTCTTTATGCAAAGGCCTCGATTAGTACTTTTTTCATCGGTTCTTACTCCCTTCGTAACTGATTATAACATCCCTTCAGAAACGAAACATCACGGGGTACTCTACGCTACCCTTTCGCATTCAACATCACATCGGTAATTGCTGTCGTAAAGGTTTTTGCACTCGCGCTAACTAGGCTGCAATAATCAATACCACTGCCAGCGTATATGATTGATCTGGATGCGTTGATTAAAATTTTAAATGTACCATCGGTGGACATACTAGAATATACTGATGCACGCAAATCTCCCCCTTGCGCACCAATTCCAGGAATGAGTATAGGTATGTCCGGCGCAATCTCTCTGATACATCGTAACTCCTGATGATATGTCGCACCAACAACAAGACCCAGTGTTGCCTGTGAATGCCACTTGGACGAAACATTTTTGGCCACGTGTAAATAAAGCGGTATTCCTTCGCAAATCAAATCTTGGAACTCACCAGCACCCGGATTCGAGGTTCTGCAAAGTATGAATAATCCTTTGTGTCGTAATGCCGTAAAAGGTGCCAGCGATTCTTCACCTAGGTAAGGATGCAGTGTAGTCGCATCTGCCGAAAAATAATCAAATAGATTTTGTACATAACCATTATTAGTATTATGTATATCGCCACGTTTGGCGTCTATTATGACTGGTGTATCGGGAGTCAATGAGGTTATACTGTCAATAACCCGCCTGAGTGTATCCATGCCCGATGCACCATATCTTTCAAAATAGGAAATATTGGGTTTATAGGCGGCGGCGTATTCCGATGTAGCTTCCACCACTTCATTACAAAAACGGAAGATAGCTTCATCTATTGTCAGTTTCCTAATATGCTCAGGAAGTTTTTCAATATCGACATCGAGACCAACACACAAATATTTCCCCAATGACCATTGGTGTCTCATCAAATCTTGAAAATCACGCTTCTTATTCATCCTCACCATTCCCACTACTAATCTGAAAAGCAACTATCAGGGAATCCAGCTTTTATGTCAAGTTTCCATCCCTTCCGTTTTACTTCTTCTTTTACGCGCTTAATTATTGCCACCTTCTCCGGCACTGTTTGCTGTAACCTCATCTTTGTAACATTCTCATCATCTCCATCAGAATCAAGAATTTTTGGGGGTACTTCGGACTCTTGAATGCTCCCTTGCTTTGGATTATCAACAAGGCTATTAATATTTTCAATGACTTTCTTCTCTTCAGAAGGTCCTTTAGTCATCTCATGAAAAAACTGAGCAAACTGAGCAGTTAGTTTGAAGCAACGTAAAGTAGGAAATTTTTCAGCCAATTTATCTAACAGTTCTTTCCACAGATATTTCCACATATTTACCCCTTTCTCTGTTCCCGAGATTGTGCCAAAAACTCACTCCGTATCTCATTACAGTACAGTAAATACATATTTCGGTGAAAATTACGAACATGAGGGTCACTCAGTAAATTTTCGCCTGATTCACTCGCTACGATAAGCTTGTCCAAGGACTCAGCCAACTGATCATAACCATCCTCAACATCAAAATAGATGCACATTTCTCTCAAGTAATCTTTACAAAAATCTATAGCAGAGAGCAAATCACCGTGTCTGTCAACATCGCATAGCAGTATCTCAGGTTTCCAAACTCGACTAGCCAACAAATCACGACCAGATATAATACTTTCATACTCAAAACTGTCCTGTTTTGAACTTTCTACTCGCCTGTCTATAAACGTAATATACTTAGCCAAATCTACCCTTTCTTCTTTGCACTTACTGACCCATGAATCCAGAGTAGCCCCTGTCGTGACGACATCGTCAATAAAACAGGCTTTCCTAGGATTGTTAAGGGAGGGGAGGGGTTGAATACCCCAACCTCCTGTAGTTTCAACATTCATCACCATGTTGACCCCACGCTTTTCACCAACCGCGACTAAAGCGGACTGCAACTGCAATGCTCCGTCTGTCTCTCCGAAAGCACGACAACCAGTAATAAGTGCATCATAATCTGGCGGAATTAACCGACTCAATTCTGAATAAACAGAATCAGAATAATCAGTTTTTCTCACAATTGATGAACCGTCAAAAAAGTGAAAACTTCTGTAACCATTCTTTAGTAAAAAAATGGGATCAATGCTTTCATGCAGAGCACCGGATTGCAATAAATGCTTAACTACTTTCGCTTTTCCCTCGGATAACCTCTCAAAAGCAAACCCGCCTTCTACTCCAATTTTCTTATTTATGTCATTTGATGAATCACTAACCGTTCCGTTACCGGAAATCATTATTTTGGTACACTCCAAACGATTGCAATTTTTGCGGGCTTTCTGAGTGATTTTTTCATAGGCACGTTTAAATTTGCTCGCCTCACCCAAAGCCTCGTTCAAATTTTCATCTGTTACCAAAATATCACTCAGCCTCGCAAGGTACTCCCCATAGGATACGATGAACTCTTCTTGGTGTTCAAGATGTATAAAACCAGATATGAAGGAACAAGTATTAACCCACACCCCCCAAAGGTAGTCATACGAAAGAACAACGGCTCCATGTAAAGAATTATGTCCGCCAACTGTCTCAAGATAGATTCCAAACTTCTTAAGCTGACGTAAAGCAGGTAAAACTTCAAAAGTCAACCCATGATTTTTAGATATTTTAGAAGCACGCTTCAGAGAATCAACTAAATCTGAACGCGATTTGGTGAAACCAGTTAATTGGGAATCAGTCATTTTTCTTCCGTTACATCCATGAATGTAGAGAAATAAGATTTAGACAATGAACCAAAAATATAAAATATAGTCAACATGCCATGCACATCTTCTATGCGCACAACTATGGAATCAAGCCACACGACCAATTAGTACTGGTTAGCTTAATGCGTTGCCGCACTTCCACATCCAGCCTATCAACCTTGTAATCTTCAAGGGGTCTTCAGGAGGGTCAAGCCCTCGGGAAATCTAATCTTGAGGTGGGCTTCCCACTTAGATGCCTTCAGCGGTTATCCTTTCCGAACATAGCTACCCGGCAATGCCGCTGGCGCGACAACCGGTACACCAGAGGTTCGTCCACTCCGGTCCTCTCGTACTAGGAGCAGATCCTCTCAAATTTCCAACGCCCACTGCAGATAGGGACCGAACTGTCTCACGACGTTCTAAACCCAGCTCACGTACCACTTTAAATGGCGAACAGCCATACCCTTGGGACCTGCTACAGCCCCAGGATGTGATGAGCCGACATCGAGGTGCCAAACTCCCCCGTCGATGTGAACTCTTGGGAGGAATTAGCCTGTTATCCCCGGAGTACCTTTTATCCGTTGAGCGATGGCCCTTCCATAAAGTGCCACCGGATCACTATGACCTGCTTTCGCATCTGCTTGAGCCGTCACTCTCGCAGTTAAGCATGCTTCTGCCATTGCACGTCCAGCGCGATTTCCGACCGCGCTAAGCATACCTTTGCGCTCCTCCGTTACTCTTTGGGAGGAGACCGCCCCAGTCAAACTGCCTACCATGCATTGTCCCCGTCCCGGATAACGGGACTAGGTTAGAATCCTAAATGAATCAGGGTGGTATTTCAAGGATGGCTCCACGATCACTAGCGTGACCGCTTCAAAGCCTCCCACCTATCCTACACAGATTCATCCAAAAATCAATGCAAAGTTGCAGTAAAGGTTCACGGGGTCTTTCCGTCTAACAGCGGGTAGGGTGCATCAGCACACTCATTTCAATTTCACTGAGTCTCGGGTGGAGACAGTGTGGCCATCGTTACGCCATTCGTGCAGGTCGGAACTTACCCGACAAGGAATTTCGCTACCTTAGGACCGTTATAGTTACGGCCGCCATTGACCGGGGCTTCAATCAAGAGCTTCATCATCCGAAGACAACTAACCCCATCATTTAACCTTCCGGCATTGGGCAGGCGTCACACCCTATACTTCCACTTGCGTGTTTGCAGAGTGCTATGTTTTTAGTAAACAGTCGCAGCCACCAATTTTCTTCGACCCTTTATTGCTCCACCCGCGAGGGGCTTCACATTATCAGGGCGCACCTTCTCCCGAAGTTACGGTGCTATTTTGCCGAGTTCCTTCACCCGAGTTCTCTCAAGCGCCTTAGAATATTCTTCCTGTCCACCAGTGTCGGTTTGCGGTACGGTCCCCGCGCAACTGAAGCTTAGAGGCTTTTCTTGGGAGTTTGCATTACTTGCTTCCCACTTACAAAGTAAGCGGTCGTCATTGCTTCTCGCTGTCCGCTTCCGGATTTACCTAGAAACATCAACCAGCTACCGGCTTAAACCGGGATATCCAACACCCGGACAAGCTAGCACTCTCCGTCCCCCCATCGCATTGCGCGAAGGTATAGGAATATTAACCTATTTTCCATCGACTACGCCTTTCGGCCTCGCCTTAGGAGCCGACTAACCCTGCGCTGATTAACATGGCACAGGAAACCTTGGACTTTCGGCGAACGAGTTTTTCACTCGTTTTAACGTTACTCATGTCAGCATTCTCACTTCCGATACCTCCAGCATGCCTTACAGCACACCTTCACAGGCTTACGGAACGCTCTCCTACCGCGTCAAAAGATTGAATAAAATGAATTTATTTTTTTTCTAACAAATTTTTTATTCTCTGTATGTATTTTCCGATCTTTCACTATTTCCCTTCCTACACCAAACAAATATCTAATTAACGAAAGATAGACTATCCTATCAACTTATCCACAAAAAGAACCACAAAACCGACTTACAAACCAGCCAAAAAACCGGCTAGTAATTTTACTTGCACTGATAAAGCCTTCATTTCACCTTTGAGTTCGGTTTTTAATTCAACAATATCAGTCTTGGTTCGTGACTTTCATCAAAATGCGTAACAACTGCCTCCATTATCGCATCGGCTACTTTGTTAATCTATCCCCGCCTCTTACAAGCCCGCGAGATATAGCAATGGCATTCGTAGTCATAATAGGACTATAACACACAAAAATTTAAGAGGAAGACGAGGGTAAACGCCTACCTCTTGATTGCGACTAACCATTGCGGCTAGCCAATTCACTTTATTCAATCTTTTGACACTCGCGTCTTCGGCGCGTTGCTTGAGCCCCGATACATTTTCCGCGCAGGGGGACTAGACCAGTGAGCTATTACGCTTTCTTTAAATGATGGCTGCTTCTAAGCCAACATCCTGGCTGTATGTGCCCCCCCACTTCGTTTCCCACTTAGCAACGGCTTGGGGGCCTTAGACGGCGATCTGGGTTGTTTCCCTCTTGCCATCGGACGTTCGCACCCGATGACTGTCTCCCGTGATTGCGCTTACCGGTATTCGGAGTTTGCCTTGGTTTGGTAAGTCGGGATGACCCCCTAGCCAAAACAGTGCTCTACCCCCGGCAGTGATAAACACGAGGCACTACCTAAATAGTTTTCGGAGAGAACCAGCTATCTCCGGGTTTGATTGGCCTTTCACCCCTACCCACAGCTCATCCCCTGATTTTGCAACATCAGTGGGTTCGGTCCTCCAGTTCGTGTTACCAAACCTTCAACCTGGCCATGGGTAGATCACCCGGTTTCGGGTCTACGCCCGTCGACTATGTCGCCCTATTCAGACTCGGTTTCCCTGCGGCTCCCCTATAACGGTTAACCTTGCCGACAAGCGTAACTCGCTGACCCATTATGCAAAAGGTACGCGGTCACACCCCCATTCAATCATTCTTGTATCTTCTGAGTGATATTTCAATCTTTCTCAAAAATCCCTCGCGTCGGCTTATGTCGCCACGAAAAAAATAATTGAATGGGAGTGCTCCCACTGTTTGTCTGCGCGCCGTTTCAGGTTCTATTTCACTCCCCTCCCGGGGTTCTTTTCACCTTTCCCTCACGGTACTTGTTCACTATCGGTCGATTGTCAGTATTTAGTCTTGGAGGATGGTCCCCCCATATTCAGACAGGATAACACGTGTCCCGCCCTACTCATCGTCCGCCCCCTGACATGCTTTTCGTGTACAGGACTATCACCTTCTATGGTCCGCCTTTCCAGACGGTTTTACTAAGCTTATCAGGTTGGTGCAGACACGGACTGGTCCCATTTCGCTCGCCACTACTCTGGGAATCTCGGTTGATTTCTTTTCCTCCGGTTACTTAGATGTTTCAGTTCACCGGGTTCGCCTCGCACACCTATGTATTCAGTGTACGATACCCGCAAGCGGGTGGGTTTCCCCATTCGGGAACCCCCGGATCGAAGCCTGCTTATCGGCTCCCCGAGGATTATCGCAGATTACTACGCCCTTCATCGCCTACAATCGCCAAGGCATTCACCGCGCGCATTAATTCACTTGATTCCATAGCTCTGCGCACTTATGTCGCACAAAACTATAATCATATATGCTTGCTGACCATACCCTTTTGGTTCATTGTCAAATCTGTTAAAGAACAAACCACCTTCAAGTGGAAGGGGCGCATTATACAACATTTTTCTGATTTGCAATCCTTTTCGGCCCTATTTTGTTACGATAACGTAGAAATGTCTGGTTTTTGGTGTTGTGAAATTCATATTTATCCGCCTGTTGCTACCGCTGATGCTTCAAGTGGCGCGTTACTGCTTCATTCAATTTTTTGCTATCAATCACTATTAGAGACCATTGTATAGGCGAATATTTTGCTTCGTAGCAAGGCGAAACCGCACGGAATGAGGGAGTTTATCTGCATAAATGATCGATTGAGTACGGTTTCAACGCCGCTACGGAGTGAAAGATTTGCCTATGCAATGGTCTCTATTGACTGTCTCTCGTAGTCTCCGATGACACGAACAGTGAGTAATCTCTCGTTACGGTAAACCATCAAATGGCCATCGGATTGGTGGTAGAGGCGTAAAAGGGTCGTGAAGAGCGTTGTACGGTGTTTGGAATGGCAACAATATAAATGAGTGCGATTAAAAATCAAAAATGACTATTATTGGACCAAATTAGCCCGTATTTGGACGATTTTTCCCTACTTTTCTTACTATTTTTTGATTTTTCACACAATCTGCCTATGTTTGTACAAACTCAAAAACGCCCTAGATTGTATGCGATTGACTTCAGTACCCTGCCGCTCTGACTTTGCTCAGACCAATTTCAACGCTGCCACAGAGCAAAACAACCAACTGTGCAAATATCTCTATTTGGGACGTTTGCCTAAGCAGGCTGTGAAGACAACGCATGCGTTGTCCCTAAAATCCTCGATTGAAGTGAGTGAGTAGGAAATAGCAGAGGGAAGGGTCAGCCGGTTGAGAGAACAGCGAGTGATAGGATGGAAAGAGGGAAAAAGTGGTGAGAAAAAGAGGCGATAGTCAGAAAAAGTGTGCCGTTATCGTGTACCAATGAGCGAAAAGTATAGACTAGCCACTATCCCGCCTTCCCTATTCGTTTCAGGAAAATCAAAGTAGCCTCTCGGCGTTGCCCACAGACCGGTTGAGCGGCCAGTGACGTTATGGATTATGGAGTAAGGCTATGGTACAGCCGTCATCGGCAGGCATTGAGTGTTTGGTAGTGTTGGTCGTCGACTTTGATGACAATCCGTCTGGCGGAATTGATCAGTTGTCCAGCGATACAGTAAAACCGCCAGCGAACCGTTTGGATTTGCCAACGTTGTCGTTTCCACAGCGTTCTGTGCATCAGGATGAAAAGAGGGTAAGCAATCGTATTGAGACGCATCCAAACAGCATTGACGTCGCGTTTGGAACAAGGCGGACGACCGGCGGCGAAGCCATTTTTCTACTCCTTGATACGGTTCTCACACTCACCCCGTTGACGGTAGCGATGTAAGACACTGTCAACGTTATCATCCAAGGTGGTCGCTCAAGCGGCCACCCACTCGCCGCAGGGAAACAACGCGCCTTGCTGGTATTGACCACGCTTCAACGGACGACGGATAAGGATCAGACGGAACGACGCAACGTGTCACATTCCGTACGATTATATGGTTTACGATGAAATAATTCTGGGTTGGTTTTGAACCATTGTTTCATGGCAGAAACGGGGGTTCCCCTCCCCAGCGCAGACTGAGGTAAGTCATGATTGTACAAGGAAACATAACGATGCATCGTTTTTTCTAATGCTTCGCCGGAATGGAAGTGGTGCGTGTTGAGGATATGTCCAGTCTGCAACCGGTCTTTTGAGCCAACGAAGCGGTCTGTCAATTCCTTGCCATTATCCGTCAGTAGACGGGTAATGCTGGACAGTATAACGCTACTAGAGAGGCGTTGATCTACAAAAGTAGAAATTTAATAGTCCTCCTAGACGTAGTAGAGAGGGTAGTAGAGAGGAATCTACAAAAGTAGAAATTTAATAGTCCTCCTAGACCACTATTAAGGCCAGTCTCAGCATCAGAATCTACAAAAGTAGAAATTTAATAGTCCTCCTAGACGGGGCAAACAAAGGAGAATAACAATGACATCTACAAAAGTAGAAATTTAATAGTCCTCCTAGACCTCTGGATCAGTCATTGCTTCAATTAATATCTACAAAAGTAGAAATTTAATAGTCCTCCTAGACCACTAACAGTAAAACACTCGTCCTGATATCTACAAAAGTAGAAATTTAATAGTCCTCCTAGACAGCTGTCGCTTTATGTGTTACACTCTAATCTACAAAAGTAGAAATTTAATAGTCCTCCTAGACACCAACGCCTCCACCAACGACAGTCACACATCTACAAAAGTAGAAATTTAATAGTCCTCCTAGACCTAAAGAGAGAGAGTTAACTACCTCCTATCTACAAAAGTAGAAATTTAATAGTCCTCCTAGACCCTTGCGCCAGCATCGGTTAGGATTCGATCTACAAAAGTAGAAATTTAATAGTCCTCCTAGACCAAAAACGGCACCATGGACAACTCGCAAAATCTACAAAAGTAGAAATTTAATAGTCCTCCTAGACATATGATGCAGACGAAGCAATTTGGAAATCTACAAAAGTAGAAATTTAATAGTCCTCCTAGACCGCATTGTACGGCTCGCTATGATGCTTAATCTACAAAAGTAGAAATTTAATAGTCCTCCTAGACATACCTATGGCGGCGTACCAACGTGTGATCTACAAAAGTAGAAATTTAATAGTCCTCCTAGACCGTAATGTACAAAGACCTCTATATTTAAGATCTACAAAAGTAGAAATTTAATAGTCCTCCTAGACATAAAATTGAGGCAATCATTATAGTCGAATCTACAAAAGTAGAAATTTAATAGTCCTCCTAGACTTCACCACCGCCAGCATAAGAATTATAATCTACAAAAGTAGAAATTTAATAGTCCTCCTAGACTTCATAGTAAAGTCCTCTCCCCTAGTAATATCTACAAAAGTAGAAATTTAATAGTCCTCCTAGACGACCCGCGTGGCGACCACAAGTACCACGATCTACAAAAGTAGAAATTTAATAGTCCTCCTAGACCTTCTGGTTGTCAACGTTGGGCCCGTATCTACAAAAGTAGAAATTTAATAGTCCTCCTAGACACTGTAGTCTCAGCAGCTTTATAAGTAATCTACAAAAGTAGAAATTTAATAGTCCTCCTAGACAGATAATCCATCAAAAAGCACAACAAATGCTGTTTTTCCCTAGAATTTTAGCTGAAAAAGCGAACATAGGTGCTATTCTAGCATAGATACCCTAACAGAAAAAGTGAAATATCCTATTTTTTACATAGAGACTAAGGAATGCAGTACTAGAAAAACAAAATATCACTGTCCTCGTTTTTAGCAAAACCATAACACTGCTTTTTGCACTGTTCGCTGAGTTCAAAAATATAGATACTATCAGTGGCACAAAATTTTTTGCTGAAAGAGACTTCAATTTCAGTTTTGATATTAGCCAGTATTTTTTTACTATTTTTTATTTCAAAAACTGAGTATTGCAAGCGGTAGCCGTATTTTTCTAGGTATTTGGAAAACCGGATTCTTAATTTGTCATTGGAGATGTCGTAAGAAATAATCAGCCTCATGGTACTAGCGATTGATCGAAAAAAATGGCAATTCGGGAGTACTTTTGTTGCCCATAAGGTGACGGTAAAAAGTTTGAATGTACAGAAATATATCTTCCTTGTGTGCCCAGAGGCATTTGAGCAATATGGCACTATATTTTTCCGACTGTTGAAACTTACAGCTGTATTGCCCCTGATAATATCTGAAGTCATCAGGGTCTATTTGTTGACGTTGCCAAGCGTTACGAACTTGACGATCAATCAAGCACCGGAACGGTTCCACTAAGTCGCAGACCAATGACTTTCTTTGATAAAAGGTTTTGTGGTAGAAACCTACATAGAGATCAAAACCGTAAAGATGCAGCATCGATTCGACTAGAGAAAAAAGATAGGTGTATCCCATATCCAATAGCAGATTGGTAATATCGTGCTTAGCGCGCGGGCGACGTAGTGTCCAATCACATGATTTAAACCAATGACAAAAATATACCCGTGCGGCCACACCTTCAATGCCTAGCAATTGTTGCCCATCTGAGATATCAGCGGCGCGCATGCGATATTCTTTGAGTTGTATGATGGCTTGTTTGGTCTCCTCATCGGTTTGCCTCAGACTTTGCAATTGCCTGTATTGGTTATCAATTTTATTACTGATAATGTGTCGCGCAAAGTAGTCAGGCATGCCAGTGTATTGTTTCCCTCTAAGCAAGGTGTTGCCTTCAGTAGATGCTGCCCAATGGCCATAAAGGCGGAAACCGTGGGAAAATAGATATATGGGGAATCCGTACTTCTTGCTACGTTGTAGTAGCCCGCTGGTGATGGTAGTATGCCCTACAATGAATAGAGCAAACACTAGGAAACAGCTAATTTGTTGAATGATTTTACCTTCTTGATCCTTGATGACTAGATTGTCATTTCTGAAAGAAAAACTCTGGTCGCGTGACGTAGTAACATAAATAATTTTCTTCTCTTTGAAATCAGGCAGGCTAAGCATTGATTGTCCCTATCACTCAGCAGCAGAGGCGTCACACAATTGGTTATAGATACAATGGCAACATTTTGCTGGGTTGGCCGTAAAAGGAACGCGCATATCAAATTGGTTAATCTCTCGGATTAGTTGCTCAAACTGACGCTGCATGTGCGGGTTATCTTCGGGCAAATCCAATGGCCAGATACGATTATCTGCTAGGCTATAACAGCGAATTTTTTTGACCTTATAGCCCATTTCTCTTAAGGCTTGACATTGAGCATAGAGCTGAAATACATAACCGTCATAAATGCGTGTAATCTGTCGTTTACGTTCGGTCAGTAAACCGCTGGCACAATCGTAGGTATCAATTTTCCCACACAGATTGTACTGGTCGCTGTAGACATCTAAGCCTTGCAATAATTGACTACGGGTAGAGGCTGTTTTGGTATCTATTGTTTGGTGTGCCGCCGTTCCTTTGAGCTGCGGCGTTTGTTTATATTGACGTTGTTCGTATTGACCATAGAGCTGATGAAAATAGATTGATCTCGGGCAGAAAATAAAATCGTTCAGATAGGCTATGGGAATGTAGCTTTCCATTATGACCACTTACTTTTTTGCCTAGCAACAATCTCCTCGGATTGCGCGTAGTCCTGCCAATCTATTTTATAGACCGGGGTGAATATAAACTTATCAAAATTAGCAGACTGATCAATTTGTTGCAGTAGGCATGGCCCCTTTCTGGCGATGTTATAAGCACCGTTGGCGTCGCCATTTTGGCGTACTTCCGCACGGTTTTGTTCTTTTGTAGATAGAAGTTTTTGATAATCCTTACCCGCTGATTGCTTCGATAAGGGCTGGCAAATTCTACTCATAAGTGCAAAAAGGGGATTACTCCCTCATTCCGTGCATCCACAGTCGCAGGCGGCACAATTTTTTGATTTGTTATTCTGAGCAAATTCATACCATTCTTTATTGGTGATAGATAAATGAAGTTTAACTTTTTTATCATCCTCATCTTTGTGATTTTCCTTTCCTTCTTCCCATGTTTTTAACTGTCTTAAGCACCATAAACCTTTCAATGCGATATGGTAAGCACCATTGGCATCGGCATTTTGCGGCATAGAAGCATCTTTAATTTCACGAGAATCAAAGAAATTACCATTTTTATTTTTATCTTCCACCACAGTAGAAATAATCCAATCTTCATCTTTCCCAATACGGCTATTTCGCATTTGCAGACTAAGTCTAAGCAATCGAGTAATATCTTTGAAAAATTGACTCTTATCTTGCTCTTTAATATCATCTTTAATATTTTTTTCATTTTCAAAACCAATTTTATATTTTTTAAAAAGTTCTTTTAATTCTTTCGTTAATTCTATCTCTCTTGTGTCCCACTGGTTGTTTTTCTCTTTATTTTTGAAATTTTCTAAACGATTTTCGTAAGTGCAAACCGTCCACTCTTGTTTGCTTCCTTCGGCTTTTTTTGTGAAATTCTCATAATTAAAAGAAAACTCAAAATAATCTTTTTCTTCGTTATACCTGATGCTATCAAATTTCCCAAAAAATTCCTGTGATTTTTTCACCGTTTCGTAACGCGTATAAAGCAGGTTGACAAAACCTGTTGCTGGGCAAATCTTAGAGGTGTGGTAAGCCGGCACATAAAAAATAATACCCGTTTGTTTGCCCATTTTTGCAAACGACTTAAAAGGAGCAGTAAGTTGCAAAGCCTTGAGTACACCGCCAGTCTCATCGGCTTTCTTATCTTTAAAGACTAAATAGTTTAATTTATCTATCAGCATTTTTTCCAATTTTTGATAGACTTGCTTTTCCACTTTAAATCGTCCTTTTTTAAAATTAAAGTTCAAATCTTCAAATACCACGATGGCGTTATGCTTCACTATCATTTGGCAAATTTTATGCACCACTTGCGATAGATAACCTTCTTTGAGGTCTTTGATTTTTTCTATCGTTCCCCAAGACTTACGAGCCTTGTCTCTTTCTTTTTCTCGTTTATCTAACAATTCGTGATAATCTTTTTTGCCAAAAGGGTTGTTAAAACTGCCTTGCTCAATGATTTTTCGTTGTTGGTTAACCAAAGTATAATAAGCTAAATGCCGCTCGCCTCGGTCAATGCCCAGAATATTTATTTTTTGGTTATTTTTTAGGAATTTATTGACTTGATCGTTGAATTCAAAAACACCCGAAGACTTAAAATTACAAGTGATAGATGCATGGAATAGATAAGTATCCCTAGCATAACGGCGATCTTTGATAATGGGTAAATGTTTCCCGTTTTTATCAAATTTCCCTTTTAGTTTGTCGTAGTGATGTCCTGTTTGCCAAATATCATCAGAATACGATAAAGAAGCCTTTCTAAAAAATAATTCCGCTCGACCATTGAGTTTGTAAACCACATCTTCCAAGTTTTCAGGACTAAATAATTGCTTCCAATACAATGTCTGTAAATTAGGCTTGCCTTTGGAATGCTGGGAAAAATCTTTGCTGTAAATTTCAAACAGATAGAGTTTGCCTTCTTCTACACATTTTTCAATATGCTTTGTGGATATATTCTGGAAGGTGATTTGGTAGGTTTGCTGTTTCAAATGATCAGTAAAATCGTTGAAATCTGTATATTCTTCGCTATTACGCAAGTCAAAGTCAAAATCAAAATTCCAATAATCTAATCTGGCTTTATAGTAGTCAACAAAAGCTATAGCATCATTTTTATTAAAATTGTCCTGATACTTTAGATAACTTCTTTTTTTTCTAATACTATTAATATTTTCCGGTAGATGATCATTTTTTTCTTTCTCCAGCATATAATTGGCTGTGCCATCGTCCTTTTTTGGAAGTTCCTCGTATTGTGAGGTATCAAAAGCAGGAAATTTCTCTATAAAATCTTGATACTGCCCTCTTTTTCCAATCTTACGAATGGTTTTGCCATCAATTAGCATTAAATTTTGAATATCTTTTGATACATCTCCTGCTTGCTTATAAATCATTTTCCGGTAATAATCTGACTGATATTTAATGGCTTCTAAGGATTTTTCTCGTGATTTTATCGATTCTTTTAATTTTTCTATTTTAGTTTTTAGTTTTTTATAAATCTTTGTGCCCTCTTTTTTCTTAAGAAAATCGCCCTCTTTTACTTTTAATTCTTCCCTTTCAGATTCTATTTGTGCTTCGATTTTATGTGGGTCTATATTTTTTTCTTCAAACAAGGTGTTATAACTATTTTTTTTGCTATCACTATCTTCTTTATGCATTACACCTAAAAAATATTTCCCATCTTTCATTAACAATACACAGGTATTGTCCGTTTCTTTATTCTTATCCCACCCGGCAGCCAGTGTACTGTTTTCAAAATTCAACTTATACTTCTCTACACTATACGGCTTTTTAGTCAGATAATTACGGGTTTGATTATACAACGGGATAATCTGACTTATAACTTTGTAGAGTTTGTCAAAGTCATCATAAAAGCCATTGTCCTTTAAGTAAGTGTCTGCTTTTTTCTCTTCTTTTTTATCGGGTTTCACAAAAAGAGGCTTGCAGAAATGAAGCAAATCGTTGATAGCATCCAAATAATCTTTGATTTTTTCTACATGGTCCTTTTTATTTTTTAGCTCTTCGCCTTCCTCCTCTTTATATTCCTCTAATGTTGTGAATGCATTTTTAGCAGTATTTTTAATTTGAGGCAATAACTCCACCTCCTCAAATTTGTTTGTTTCATTATTTTTCTTACTGCATTTCAATGTTTTAAAATAAGAAAAAAGAGGGTGTTGAAATTCCCCACTTTTATCAAAGACCTTACTAAAAACTTCTTGTGTCATACCTTTGTCTTTTGAATCTTCTTTATCATCATTTGTTTCACTATCTAATTTTTGCTCTTTATACTCCTCAAAATATAACTCTAAGCCTTTGTGAATTTCTTCAAAAGAGAAATAAGACGTATTTTTTACCCACGATTCGCTTTTTTTAAGTTCCGTTTTATTGTTTTTAGGAAACAATTTTTGTTCAGCATATTTCTCTAAACTATTTGTAATAATTGACTGGTCTCCAAACAAATGCTTGGAAATATAGGTTAAAGCCCTATCGTTTTTGATGTATAATTGTGATGGCTCGGCTTCTTCTATACCTTTAAAGACTTTTCCTAATTCTTCTGTGATGTTAAATTTTTCTTCTATCGATTTTTTTTTGTCCTCATCTTTTATTTCTAATTTACCTATCAAATGCCCTTGCTCATTACTTGAAAATAAATGCTGAATTTGTTTGCATACTTCACCATCACTCTTAATATTTTGTAAGCGAAAAGACAGCTCGCTTCTATCGCTTAGAATTTGTTTGTACAATTCTTCTAACTTACAAGAACGTATGTTTTTAATCTCTTTACCTAATTCTTTTTTCCTCTCATCAGAAGCAGCAGCTTTTGTGCTTTCTAGTTGCTGTGCATATAAATTGATGACTTCATTTACTCCTTGCTCCTTTTTATTATTACTTTGAGATTGTCCGCCTCTAATTTGGTTATAGCGGTCAATGCCTTCTTGCGTAAGACACTTATTAAAATAATTCAGACTAAAAACTTCAGTTAAACTTACTCTAAATTTTTTTTCAACCTTAGAAAAATCAACATCTTCTTTTTTTGCTTTTTCATATCTGTCTATATTATCTATAAACTTGGGCAAATTGTCATGTACCAAACGATAACCGATAGAAGTGCTGTGGGCTTCTGCTGTATAAATATTTTTCCTATTTTCGTTAAAGCCCCCAAAATAGCTCGTCCATTTATTAAATTTTTCAATAATGGATATTGGGTTGTCAATGCCTTCCAGTCTAATACTATGTTCTTCAAGCCACTCAGGGAGTTTTTTTTCAATAAATTTTTTCTCAAAAAGACTATCGGTCTTAAAAGCCTTGCTCACCAATTCTCTTAAACTATCCTGCTTTTTCGCAAGTTCTTTTTTTAAAACATCATTGTTTTTGTCATTCTTTTGTGCATCGTAAGCTGTTTTAAAATTCTCTAAATCGTCTGACTCAAAAGAAAAACCAGACAATGTCTTATTAATAAACCACTTGTGATATTCATCGATAATTTTTTTAGCCTTCTTATATTGCTCCGCTTTTTCTTCATCTTTTTTTAATAACCCTTTATTTTTGATGTTTTCTGCTGTTTTTCCAACAGGCTTCAACTCAAACCTCAAAGTCTTTGAAACTTGATATTGATTCGTAAATCCTTTCCAAGTAGACTCATTCATATCTTTAATCGTCATTATATATTCTCCAAATAATTGTATAGATTTGAGTTCTTTAACTCGATACTACGCAAAATTTTATCGTTTAAGTGGCTTTATTTTTTTAATTTATCGATAAATCCTGAACTTGTTTCATAGCCCATCTCGGGGCATTATAATAAATTCTATCTCGTAATGCAAATTAATCTGGTGGTCACCCACCTATGGGAGTTAATCGTGGCAATGAGCGGGTGATGTTCCAGAAGTGTGATAAGAAGTGTGAATATACTCTCACATCGTGAAATAACGAAGTTGTCGCCGTAGAACGCAGTGTGCCTGCCTTCAGGAAGGCACACTGCGTGCTCGGCAGGCAGGCTAGATTAGCAACCAAGTCGGCGCTCGTTGCAATCTCCCGACGGATTTTGAGGATAGTGCGAGCAATCCGATGTCATGCTATCTTTATGATAAAACGCCTCTGCCTGCACTCGCGCAACGAAATCTTTCATTACTGCTCGAGCCGCGAACAACGGAAACGTCTCTTGTCTATATGATTATCGGGGCCTATACCGCGCTAGCCTCGCTTCTTTCCCCAGCCGCCTACCTGTGCCTGCCTGAAGGCAGGCACAGGTAGGCGAGTAGCCCATCCGCTAGTACCATCACGGGCTACCGTGATTTCCCGTGGGCACGCATCAAGGCCATTTGGCGAGGGGGCTACAGCAGTGCCGTAAAAAGCATCCAGATACTCACTCGGCGTCAAATAGCGAAGGCGGCGTTGCTCATCACGGTAGGTCAGGGCCAAGTTGGGACGGTGGCGATTATGGCGGTCAGTAAACGCTGTCAATGCCTCTTGGACGCGGTCATGCTCGAGGGAATGTTATTCAAAAAATTGAACACCTCTCGTCGGATCGTGCCGTTTGCATTTTCCACCTTGCTGTTATGACGTGGCGAGCGCGGGGGAATCACTAGCAACAGGATTGACGATGCCTTGAACTCGCTGCCACCATCCACCTGTATGGTACGAATAGGAAATGCGAAATACGACTACACCGCCTGTAGAAAGCGCGTCGCAGTGGCTACCGTCGCATGGGTTGCCGCCATCGCGTATAAGGCATTACTAAACCTATCGCGGGCGACAAACATGACGACAGAATAGCCTCTTTCCACGACTACTTTCATGTAATCCATCGGTAGATAGCCCAGCCACTCAACAACCGCTTTACCACGAGCGCGCAAAATGCGTTGCCTACCGATACTATTTGCCGACCCCGCTACCAGTGATTTTGCCGCTTTCCAGCAATTCGTGCAAATCTTACCTACGCTGGTTTCACCAATCGCTATCCCCTCACGACGGAGCAACTCGGTCAATAACTGCTTACCCCACGGTGCCTGACGTCGCCACGATAGAACCTTCAACACTACCGACGATGTCCGAACCCGACGCGGCGAGGGCATCTTGCGCGCACGGCTGTCGTCCGTCAAACCTTCCATCTCGTACGCCCGGTAGCGATACAGCGTGCTACTCTTCTCCCGTGCTACAGTGCAACCAGCGACGCCATATCTTGTACGCTACCGACACACCTCGCGTCAGATGACGCGTTCCTTCTCCATATAATTTGAACAGTCTCATTGGGGGATTTCCTTTCTTATTCTGGAATACGCGGAGTGTTTCCTCTCCGCTCCCCCACCATTCTAACCTCAATTAATGCCCATATGGGAAGTGACCACCACAACTTTGCAATAGATATCTACATTATGGAAATCAGTAGGAATATCGTAAAACCATTAATTCTGTCACCTGTTGATTTTAATGTTCGTAGTTGTTATAGACGCAAGATTTTACGTCTCTATACTTGCGTTTACTGTCTCTACTGGGGCATCCCAGCCTCCTACTTGGCCTCAGCTAAAGGAGACGCAAAATCTTGCGTCTCTACGTGCTCCCTCTGGCGTTTTTTTCCCACCTGTGCGCTTGCCTGCCGTGGGCAGATACATTGGGACCTGCTCTTGCATCGTCATCCACCTGTATCATCATTGGAGATTATGTCGAATTTCAATGCTAGATAGACAGGGCGTATCCTAAAAAAGCTACAAAAGATAAAATGAGCAGAGGTATCAGAAGGCGAAGTATTCTTTCAGACAATTGAGTGAAGGCACTTTCTTCCAAATACCGCCTGCTAAAATCGCTCAGTTCAACGGTTCCCCAAAGGAACAACACAACCATCACCAACTTGAAAACAACAGAAAATCCCTCCCAAATATACGAAAGTGACGTGGGGAAAAATACTAAAATGCAAGGACTCCCAAACAAGAGAGTAATGATTCTACATTGCTGAATATCAAATGCTACCGCCCGTTTTCTAAAACGGGTACATAACCAGGCCGTTACGAGTGCCATCAAACAACCTAGTATTAAGTAGTCGACATTATCCGCAAGATAGGAAGAAAAACTATAGGCAGGCGATTGCTTATCAAGATCGTAATAGATAAATTTGTAAGTAAAAAAATAGAAAAAAAGAGTGGGCAAAGAAGGAGCATCGCCAACACCGCTGTGGATTGAATATTCAAAAGCAACAAACAAAACAACGATAACCAAAACCGATAACCAAAAAAGAAAATGTAAGAATTGTGTCATTTAAGAAAGCTCTGATTAATACGAGTGAGTGCGTTTCACGGAAATTAGAAAAACTGGGCATCTTTACCCAAGGCTTTTTTGATACCATCTTGCCAGTCGCTACTGTAGATGACGCCTTGCTGCTTGATATGCTCTGCCGTTGCCCCTATGGGCAACAGCTCAAAACGCAAGGTTTTTTGGGTTTGGTATTGGTTGGTAAATTCCTCAAATATGCTATTGAGGTTATTGTCGTTCATGGTATGCCTCCGACTGACAGTATAGCAAAAATCCCACCATATTACGATGTTCCCCGCCGTTTTATCAACAACACTGGGATGCTATTCGCCTAGCCATTTTTCCAGCGTGAAACCACTGTACGGCAGGCACGATGGGGTATGGTAAGGGTGGCTATCCATTAATCGCTCCCATCAAGAGCATTATTGCATATTAGCAGATTTTCTGCCCCGTAGCGGCGTTAAAACCGTACTCAATCGGTCATTGATGCGGATAAACGCCCTCATTCCGTGCGTTTTCGCCTTGCCACAGCCGCAGACTGGCACAAAACAAAACCTCCGCCTATGCGGTGACCTCCTATCAACCACTAATCAATCATTATGCAACGGTCTCAACCAACGAACTGAGTACTGTCGCAGTTTGCACAATGTTGATAAATAACATAGAATCTACCCTGTCACGGGGGGTATAGCTCAGCTGGTAGAGCACTTGCATGGCATGCAAGGGGTCAGCGGTTCAAGTCCGCTTATCTCCACCAAAATTAGGTCCCCATCGTCTAGAGGCCTAGGACATCGCCCTTTCACGGCGGCAACAGGGGTTCGAACCCCCTTGGGGACGCCACTTTTTACAGTGGCTCAGCGGTCTGGTGTTAGTCGCAACCTAACAACCTAGTAAGAGAGACTATAGGGCACCTCTAAAAAAACCAGCACAATTTACGAAGCGCATAAAACAGCACCTTTTCCACCCAACCATTCGTCAAATAGCTCAACTATTATCCTCATGTTTGGATGGAAAAGGCACTATTTTCTACACTGTCTAAATCGCAATGGAGTTCTTAGAACTACCCTATTGCATAGGAATTTAAACCACAGAAGACACGGAATAAAGACCATTGCATAAGCGGAGGTTTTATTTTCGCCTTGTTACAAAGCAAAATACTCGCCTCATTTTTGCCTCAATAATGCACCATTTCTAGTTCTCGCGAAACGCACTCGTATTAATCGGAGCTTCCTAAATTGAGTGCTATTTTTTCAGCCACTTCGGGGGCGCTGTCATTGTCTTGGCATATTGTAAAATTCGCGGCTTCTCTGTACATCGCATCTCTGTCTTGAAGCATATTATCGATAATTTGATATAGATTGACTCGATCGCGAGATGGCAACAACGGTCGGCTATCCGGTGCAGCAATAAGGCGTTCAACTAGCCTCTCTACGGTCGTTTGTAGGTAAATGACAACACCACCCGCACGCATTCGCTGACCATTTTTTGGATTGAGTACGATGCCGCCACCCGTGCTGATAATGCAGCCATTTTTTCGCTTATCAGCGAGTATCTTTGCCAGTACTGCTGTTTCCATATCACGAAATGTAGCCTCTCCATGCCAGCGAAAAATATCAGAGATGGAGACGCCTTCTATCTCTTCTACCATCGCATCGGTATCGAGAAAATCATAACCCTGACCGTCGGCTAAAAGACGACCAACCGTACTTTTGCCGCTACCCATCATCCCAATCAGAATGATAACTGGAGACCTTTGCATAATGGGTTATTTTACTCTGTAGCGGCGTTGAAAATGGTCTCAATCGGTCATTGATGCTGTGCAGACAACGCCTGTGTTGTCTCTACTCACTCCGCCTGCCTGTGCGTCCCACGCAGACAGGCCTTGCCACTGTCGCAGACTGGAACAGTCGCAGACTACCACCAAGAAAAATTCCTCTTTGTGCAAAGGTCTCAACAGCATTGCTCACGGTTGTAACAGCTCGCTTTGCCAGTGCCAATTAGAATCGCGTGTAAAGACAACACGACGGTGTAAGCGAAACTCTCCTGCTTGCCAAAATTCAAGCCGACCGGGATTGAGGCAAAATCCACGCCAATGCGGTGGTAATGGTGGCTCGACATCAGCAAACTCAGCCTGACGAGCGGAAACGGCGGCGTGCAAATCGGCGAGTGAAGCGATCGGACGAGACTGATTACTCGCCCAAGCATGAATGCGACTGTCACGCGGACGAGATTGGTAGTAGGTATCGGTTTCAGCCACTGACAATTGCTGTGCTCGACCTTCTATGGATATTTGCCGACCTAGAGGACGCCAATAAAATAGCAAGGCGATTTGTTGATTATGACGCAGGCAAATCCCTTTACGGCTGTCTATGTTGGTGTAGAAAACAAAGCCATCCGTTGAGTATGATTTGAGTAGTACCGTTCGGCATTGCGGTGCCCCGTTTTGACCAACGGTCGCCAGTGTCATCGCATTGGAATCAATTTCCCCGGTTTTTTCCGCCGCCTGAAACCAGCTGCCAAACAATGCCAGCGGCTCTGCCCGCTGTAAGTTTTCAAAATCAGCATCAGTCAATTGCTCCATCGGTTTTTATTGATCGCTAATTTCAACTAATAATTCGCCTGACTTAACCGTGTCCCCTTTGTTGACCAGTACGGTAATGACTTTTCCAGCAATGGAAGCCTGGATTTCATTCTCCATTTTCATCGCTTCAATCACTAAAACGGTGTCTCCAACCTTGACCTGATCGCCTTCAGCCACCGAAACAGCAACCACAGTCCCCGGCATCGATGTTGTAACGTGCCCCGGTAACGTCGCTGGCGGGCGAAGATCGGCAGCAGCAGTCGCCGCATTGTTCTCGGTTGTCTGAGCAGCAAAATGACCAGCGACTTCAATCAGGGCTTCTTCTGATACACCGTCTACGGTGAAAAATAGTGAATGTCGTTTTGAATCTTTACCACCGACACCAGTCAGTTGAATGACATAAGTCTCACCGTGCACAGTAACACGATACTCCGAGGGTTTATCCACTGCTTTGCTCTGTGCTGTGTCTGCCTTTTTATCGGGTGGAGCGGACAACTGTAGGGGCTGTAGCTTACCAGCCGCCCGCTCTTGCAGGAACGTTTTACCAATGTCAGGAAACATCGCGTAGATCAAAACGTCGTCTTCATTTTTAGCCAAACCGGTTACTTCTGACGTTAGTTTTTCCATCTCAAAACTTTTGCCGACTTTCTGTTTAGCGGTATCTGTCTCTGGCTGATTGTCCAAAACTTGGTTAGCAATCGCTTGGTTAATTTTACCCGGAATCTTACCGTAGGCACCTGACAAATACTGTTTAATTTCTTGGCTGACATTGGCATAACGTTTGCCCATCAGAACATTGAGCGTTGCTTGTGCCCCAACAATTTGTGAGGCCGGGGTGACCAGCGGTGGATAACCTAGATCCGCTCTGACGCGGGGAATCTCAGCCAACACTTCATCAATTTTATCCAGTGCATCTTGATCGCGCAGCTGGTTGGTCAAATTAGAGATCATGCCGCCAGGGACATGGTGTTCTAATACACGCGGATCAACGCCGGTAAATTCGCTCTCAAATTGCCAGTATTTACGGCGAATATTACGAAAATAGGTCGCCAATACAGGCAGGCAATCTGCTTTCAATCCGCTGTCAATACCCATTTCTGCTAATACCGTGTGCATCGTTTCGGTCGCTGGGTGACTGGCACCTTCCGCCAGAGAGGAAATGGCTGTATCAATCACATCGACCCCAGCCTCAATCGCTCGTAACTGCGACATCGCCGCTAAGCCTGATGTGTAGTGACTGTGAATATGTAAGGGCAAGGCAACACGTGCCTTAATAGCATTAACCAACTGACCGCAGGCTGTCGGTGTCAAAATGCCAGCCATGTCTTTAATGACCAGTGAATCGCAACCAACGGCCGCAAATTTTTCCGCCAGACGAACAAATCCGTTAATGTTGTGAACCGGGCTGGTGGTATAACAAATGCTCCCTTGAGCGTGACGCCCCGCTTTTTTGACTGCCGTTAGCGCGGTTTTCATATTATTGAAATCGTTGAGCGCATCAAAGACCCGAAAAACATCCATGCCATTGTCCGCCGCCCGACGAACAAAGGCACTGACCACATCATCTGCGTAGGGGCGGTAGCCTAGCAGACTTTGACCACGCAATAACATTTGCAAACGACTATTCGGCAAGGCTTGCCGCAATGCAATCAGACGCTGCCATGGGTCCTCACGTAGAAACCGTACACAAGCATCAAAAGTCGCTCCACCCCAGACTTCTAATGACCAAAATCCAGCACCGTCTAGCGTCTTACAAATGGGTAGCATGTCTTCTGTTTTCATCCGTGTTGCTAGCAAAGATTGATGCCCATCACGCAATGCTAACTCGGTGATTCCAACCTTGCGCAGATTAATCGGTGACTTTGTTAGTTTTGTTATCATTGATGACTCCCCCACTGTATAAACGTTATAACCCTGCCTGTGCCGTCAGTGCCGCAGCAATAGCAAGTGCTAAATCTTCACGCGGGTGGACCGGTGGAAAATCGGTCAGTTCGGGATGTTCAGCAACAAAACTGGTATCAAAACAAGCCGCCCGAAAATCGGCATTTCCCAAAATCTGTAAGTAATATGGCTTTGTTGTTTTGATACCCAAAACAGTAATGTCTTTTAGTGCCCGCACACCGCGTTGCAGGACACTCGGCCAATCCAGTGCCCAAACAATCAGTTTCGCACACATCGAGTCATAATAAGGCGGAATCTCATAACCGGTATAAATAGCCGCGTCGGTACGTACGCCCGGACCGCCCGGTGAATAATATTTGGTAATACGACCGAAACTGGGTTGGAAGTCGCGCTGTGGATCTTCGGCGTTAATTCGAAATTCAATGGCAAAACCACGCCTAGCAATCCCCGCTTGCGTCATTGACAAACGCTGACCATTGGCAATGGCAATTTGCTCCTGAACGATGTCAATTCCTGTAATTTGCTCTGTGACTGGGTGTTCAACCTGCAATCGCGCATTCATTTCCAAAAAATAAAACTCTCCCGCCTTATCCATTAGAAACTCTACCGTCCCAGCATTTTGATAACCCGCCGCACGCGCCACATTAATGGCTCGCTCACAAACGATATGGCGCTGAATTTCTGTTAACTGTGGCGATGGGGCAATTTCAATCAGCTTTTGATGACGCCGCTGGATAGAACAATCACGGTCAAATAGATGAACGATATCCCCTTTCGAATCGCCCAGTATTTGAACTTCAATGTGGCGAGGTTTGAGTATACATTTTTCGACAAAAATATCGCTCTTACCAAAGGCTTTTTCTGCTTCAGAAACAACGCGGGGAAACTGCCTCCTGATGTCACGCACGTTCTCACAATAACGAATACCACGCCCACCACCGCCACCGGCTGCTTTCAGCATCACCGGAAAACCAATCTCACGAGCGATACCAATCGCCTCATCAATATCAGCAACGGCCGCATCACTACCCGGCAGTGGATTAGCACCCGCTTCTTTTGCTAACCGCCGAGCAGCCAATTTATCACCCAATTGAGCGATGGTGTCAGCCGATGGCCCGATAAAATGAATGCCACTGCGAGCACAGCGGGCAGCTAATTCGGGATTTTCCGATAGAAAGCCATAGCCTGGATGGATGGCATCGCACTGCAGGACAGAAGCATATCTAACGATTTTTCTGGCATTCAGGTAGTCTGACACGGGGTGCGAGCCAATGCGATACGCCTCGTCCGCCTTTTTGACGTGCAACGCATTGCGATCGGCATCGGTGTAAATGGCTACCGAGCGAATGTCCATCTCTGCACAAGCACGCACCAGCCGCACCGCAATTTCACCACGATTGGCAATTAATAATCGCTTAATCACCCAAGTATTCTAGCACTTCTCCCATTTTAACCATGAGTCACTACTTTTTAACTGTCACCTCACTGACCGCAGCCAACCTGACTCACCGATTAAAATCTAAGGCCATTCCACGACTGCTATCGTTAATCGTGTTATGCTGCCAGACACAGTTGCCGTTAACAAAGGTCATCCATACTCGGTGACGAAAAGCGTAATCGGTAAAAGGCGTCCAGCCGCAACGTGATAGAATTTCCGAACGCAACGGATAACCACTGGGAGACGCTTCCACCAGTACTAAGTCGGCATAATACCCTTCACGAATGTAACCACGATCGCGAATGGCAAAAATATCGGCCACTCGGTGAGCCGTTGCTTGAGCAACCCGTTCAATCGTTAAAGTACCCGTTGCGACCAGCTCCAAGAAAGCCGGTAATGCGTATTCTACCAAAGGTAATCCAGCCGCCGCCGTTGCATAGGGCAGTTCTTTTTCCGACAATAAATGAGGAGCGTGATCGGTTGCCAAGACATCAATACGACCATCCGCAACCGCCGCCCGAATAGCATCACGGTCGGTCCGAGTCTTAACGGCAGGGTTGCATTTTAGACGCATTCCCAGTGCTGAGTAATCTGCTTCGTCAAATAATAGGTGATGAATACAGGCTTCAGCCGTTATCGCTTTGTCTGTTCCTGACACCTCAAATAGAGCGAGTTCCCTCGCCGTGCTAATATGCAAAATATGCAGTCGTGCCCCTGTTTTTCTGGCCAGATTAACGGCCATTGATGATGATTGAAAACAAGCAATATCATCGCGAATACTGGCATGTGCCGATGCTGGTATATCATCACCATAGCGTTTTTTCGCCATCGCCAGACGATCATTAACACGCTGATTATTTTCACAATGGGTTGCTATTAACGTTGGTGCCACCTTAAAAATTTTCTCCAAGGTAGATTCGTCATCAACCAATAAATTACCGGTCGAAGAACCCATAAAAATCTTAATGCCGGCAATACGACAGGGATTCGCCGCTGCGATTGTATCGACATTATCGTTAGCCGCGCCCAGATAGAAAGCATAATTCGCCAGCGAATGCGTAGCAGCAATGGTTCGTTTCTCTTCCAGTCGTGCCATACTCAATGTCGGCGGCTGAACATTAGGCATATCCATATACGAAGTAATACCGCCTGCTACTGCTGCACGACTTTCGGAAGCGATCTCGGCTTTATGCGTCAATCCTGGTTGGCGAAAATGCACCTGATCATCAATCAAGCCGGGCAATAACCACCGTCCGGCGGCATCAATCACCGTCTCATCTTCTCGTGCTGAAAGATGACCAATCGCCTCAATGCGACCGTCCTTAATACGTACGTCGCCACTGCCAATACTACCCTCATTGACAATCTGACAATTGGTCAATAACCAATTTGTTAGCACACTAACCTCACTTTCATAATAAGAGACCTTTGCATAATTGGTTATTTTACTCTGTAGCGGCGTTGAAACCGTACTCAATCGGTCATTGATGCTAATAAACTCCCTCATTCCGTGTGGTTTGCCTGCCTTGTGCGACACACGCAGACAGGCATTGCAATCAAGCAAAACTCCGATTTATGCAAAGTTCTCTTGATATAATGTTGGATATACCCATCAAAAACCATCAAGGGAATAACGATTATGGAAAACAAAATAAAAATGCAGCCTACTGATTTTAACTTAGCACACTATTTGAAGAAGAACACCGAACCAGAAGCAAACCCGCTTTTCTCCGAATTGTTTGTTTCCTACGCTAAAACAGATGAGAAGGAAGTGCAAGAACTATTGGGCGAACTGAAACCTCTCTTACGGGCGAATAAAAATCCTATGGTGCGTCAGATGAAAATCTGGACTTTTCGTGAGTTACAGGCAGGCAAAAGCGCTCACGGAAAGATACAAGAGAAAATTCTCAGCCCCAGTAGTCTCGTTTTAGCACTAATATCACCCGCAGCGGCGGCTTCCAACTATATAAGGGAACACGAGTGGGCTCTGTTGTATCATGAAGACGGTAGTATCAGGAATCCCTTTATCCCAGCCTTTCTTGATCAAGTAGCAGATAATATTGATCTCGGTGTCTTTAAGAAACAATTAGGTACACCTTGGATAATACACGCTGTGGGGAGGGATAAATACAAAGGCAGGAGCCTGAGCTGGAATGAATGCCGGAAAATAGAGGGTATTGACGGGCAAGATTATCAGAGGGAATATTTGAATGAATTGGTTAGAAATATTGAAAAATATGTTGTAGAAAGACATCAAGAAATATATTCAGAAAAATCCAATGTGTCTACGTTAGATGAGACTAATCAATGCTCTGCAAGACTCAAAATTACAGTACCACCAGAGGCAGAAATAAAAGAACAATCAAGCAAACTTAAATCAGGTGAGAAAGGTGAGCGCGATAAGGCAGAAATACCAATGAACAAACCACAGGATAAAAAATTGATTCCTCAATTATTATCCTGGTTGAAAGACGAAAAAAGTAGCCCTTACGCGGCAATTTTAGGGGAGTATGGTACCGGTAAAACTTGGTCTTGTTTGTTATTAGCGGAAGCGTTATCGGCAGAAAACGCAGATTTGGCGATTAAGCCAATCTATTTGGACTTAAAAAATTTGGGAAAAGAGGTAGGAGAATGTTTTTCTGAAGGTCAGAAAGAAGGAGAAACGCCGCTACAGCGCTTACTCAATATTTTGCTACGAGAAAACACACCGGCGGGTAGGGATATTCCGAAAGCCGATGAAGTGATTCAGGCGGTGCAACAAGAAGGGGCACTGATTTTGTTTGATGGTTTGGATGAGGTGATGGTGCATTTTAATGAAAAATGGGGACATCGTTTCGTCGGAACCTTGCTCGGTATTTTACCTTCTAGCCACTGGTCAACAGCATTCAACGAAGAATCTGCTAGTTCTCGTCCAGGGCGAGTTATCGTTAGCTGTCGAGATCATTACTTTGCAACATTTGAGCAACAGCGGGCAGTGTTACTAGAACGTGGGCGAGGACACTCGGAGGTGGTTTCAAAAGGAGGCAGTCCCGCCTTGTGTGCTTGGAAGATGCTACCTTTGAGGGAGGAGCAAATTCTGGATTATTTGAGTAAGCATTTGCCAAAGCAACATAATGCTGAGAGTATTTGGGCATTGATTAAATCAGTACATAACCTTGAAGAGGTTGCTCAGCGTTTTATTGGTCTGAAATTTGTTACCCAACAAATTGATTATTTTGAGGAGCAACGTTTATTGGGCAAGACAGTCAATGCGGCGACTATCTATCGTGGGATGTTAGCGGAATGGCTGGAACGCGATGACGGTAAGCATCAATTGCTGAAGGAAGATAAGCCGAAAATTATGCAGGATTTAGCGGTGAAACTATGGAAGGAAGGGCGTCGCCAATTAACTTGGAGTGAGTTAGAGGATTGGTTTAGGCAACGGTATCATCCGTCGCCACTAGGAAGGGCGACTGATGAGGCTACTAACAATTACTGGCAAACGTTGCAAGAAGATCTACGTACGGCAACCTATCTGGTGCGCCCAGGTGATAATATTTTTACTTTTGCTCACACGTCGGTCTTGGAATTTTGTGTTGCTGAAGGGTTATATCAGAGTCTGTTGGAAGGTCAGGAAGTAGCCTGGGATTTAGGAACAACACTTTCACCAGAGATTATTGATTTTTTCTGGCAAATTGATGAGATAACAGATGCCTATAATCAAGGCAAAGCGAGAGCGGCGTTTGTCGCATTATTGGCATCAACCGCTAGTGCGGATATTCGCAGTACTGCCTTATGGGTATGGCAACAACGATCGACGCCAGTCGATATAACGTTGCAATCGATCAACCTCGGTGGCTTATCTGTACGTGATTGGCCACCGCTCAGCAAAACTTTCCAGCAATGGCGTTTGCAAAGCGTCAATGTGCAGGACTTTGACGGTACTGGTAGTCGTTGGCAGGATTGTCAGATTGATCAATGGCAGGGAACAAATGCCTGTTTGGATGAAACGACTTGGGAAGATTGTCAGATAAGGAGTGGTGATTGGCAAGGACATAGCCTGCGTAATGCCCGAATCAGGCATTGTCATTTCGGTCAACCACAACACGATCTGGCTACTGTCTCCGGTAGTTTGGGGGCTTCTATTCAATGGATCAATGGCAGTGCATTACCAGAGCAATGGAAAAATCTATTGGCGAACTCCGAATATAAACACTTGACATCGCCGGATAATTTTTGGATTAATCAAGGTCACTCAGGTGCTGTAAATAGCTGTTCGTTATTAGAGTTGAGTGGAGGCGGCTTGCGTCTATTGACGAGTTC